>JANHZU010001050.1:179832-192117 GCA_032468055.1 Acrochordus granulatus
GAGGCCAGTCAGGGACAGGAGGAGGAGCAAAATAAGGCATCAGCTTAGAATCTTTACACAAATATAAGAGAGCTCAGTCCAACCATCTTTGACCAATCCCCCGTTAGCTGTTGTCTAGTAACACAGAGATGCACACCGTCAGTCTGAACAGATTTTATGCATAGACTTCTAGCACTAATTAATTGTTTTGAACCTTAGTGTGTGATTGTGGTTGCTTGTGTCTGACAGGCCTGTATGATAAGGGAAGGTGGCAAAAAACTGAAGAAGATACCACAATTGCACACTTGAAACCTAACTATTCTTTTACATGTTTTGCCAATCCAATTGACGCAAAGGACAGGGCTTTCACTGTACAGTTGCAACAGCCATCTTTTTTTAACCCACCCAAAGTATTAATATGATCAAATGTGTTAGTTGCAGTATCTCTTTAGTATTAATCTGCTTCTGCATTAATTTGAAAGAAATATTTCCTGTAGAAAATAATGCACAGTTTTATATATGCATCTCTTGATATTTTTACACCCAGTTTCACACAGATATACATTTTTGCAAGTAAAATGGATGTTTATTTTCTTTCACTAATACTGCACAGTCATACATACTTAGAGACCTGCATGATAAAAATTCAGAGGACATTATATATATATATATATATATAAGGTGGGATTTAATGGAATTTGAAGTAAGTGTGGGAAGCTAGAAAGATTTCAAACTGCTAGGAAGAAAATTTTATAGGGTACCCAAAAACATTCCTCAGCCACCAAATCATAAAGATAAGTGCAAGATTCTACACCCCCAAATTTTTTTGTTGAAATCTTTGTCTTCCCTGAAAAAAATTATCTATTTCATTACCATCTGATTGATGGAATGTTTATAAAAAAACAGAATATTGTTGTGCCACAGACATTGGTTTAAGGCCTTTGTGAATGATCATTCAAGACAATTACTCTGACCTAGACATGTGTTCATGTAGTAATATTCATTTATTTCATGAATGGATGCTCCCATCTGAAAACCCTTCCCTCTCCCATGGGTTTATAATATGGATAAAGCAAACTGCATTACGGGAAGAACATTCATCCAAAAAAAAGGAGTGAGTCATCTATGCCTTCTTGATAACCCTAACCTATAATTTTTGGCAGTTATACAACATACACTAAGGTGAGAGATGATGGGCTTTGTTCAACAACTTTTAGAGGACTGTATGTTCCTTATACCTACTTAAAGAATCAATTATACTTTCAAAGCAGCCTTGTATTGCTTGCCAATCCATTCTGGCTCAACTTCTTTGAGTCAATGTAAGTTTAAAATATGTAATTAGAAAAGGAAAAAATAGGACTGTGCAAAGACTTAACCCAATAGTTATTCAACTGAATAATCAAATCATTCACCATTTTGATTCCTGAATTACTGAACCACATCATCAATTTGAACTGACTTGGATTTTTTTGTTCTGAACTTATGCTTCAAATCATTTCTCATCATGAGATGTTTTAGAAGAAAAGCTTTTAAAATACATTCGTGTTTCAAACTATATCCAGGGTGTGATAGATCCCAATCATAGGATAAAGTCCACAGCCTATTCTCTGTCCATCTCCATGATTCATGGTAGAATAGAAATGAACACCTTAGAAAAGATACTGAGATACTGTGATGAGTCTATATCTATAAATATCAAGACAATGCAAACAATGGCATTCCATGTGACTATGGAAATGAATATTAGACTTTGAAGAAGCAGGACAGAAAGAATGTTGATGCTTTTGAAATTTGGTATTGAAGAAAATTCTTGAGAAGAACAACCAAGAAAAGAAACAAATGGATCATCAAACAAATCAACCAAGCATTTTACTTGTGGCACAAATGTTCAGACTCAAATTATCCTACTTAGAATCTATTGTTTAATAGAGACCTAGCTCCCTATTAAATTTGAAAATTATGGACTTCTCCTAGAGAGTTTGAGCTTTTAAATTATTAGAATTATGGACTTCTCCTAGAGAGTAGATCTACTTAGAACATATTGTTCTAAGAGATCTAGAACTCTAGGAGAAGTTCATAATTCTGAGAAAAGAAGAAAGAGAAGAGAATGGCCAGCAGCAAGGTGAAAGGATTCATTTATATAATATGCATAATAAATATTTATTTATTATTAGTCAATTATAACAGTGATAAGTACATCACCACAGCTTACGAACGGATCATAATGGACAAAGAATATGGAGCTGCTAAGAAATGACATTGACTTAATAGCCCATAAGCAATCAATCCATGGTCAAATCTGCTTTCTGCCTGGCAGAGAGACATCCCTGTGCAACTGTACCATTCTGTAAATTCAAGGCTGCTTTCCCAGGAATAAAGAATGTAATAAAATATGAGTTGCCATTGCAGGTCAAATAACTTCACCTTAACAAATATTTAGTCCTTGGCAAGTACAAGCTAGAGGTCTGATCATATTTATCAACCTGCCATAGCAGGCAGAGAGAGATATACTACCTGTCTTTGAGTTGTATAACTAAAAGTAGGACTTCAAATAAAGTGGTGCTATAGGTTTTTTTTCTGGATCATATATAGATGAAATAGGATGATTTGGACTATTGAGCCCAACTAATTAATCATTACAGGAATCCAAATTAAAACTGAAGAAATAATCAGCTATCAAGTCTCTGCCAGTGCACATCTGATGAAAAGAACCCCACCACTTCTTTGGATAATTGGTCCAACTGTCACACAATTTATATCCCATCCTTCCCAATATTTTTTTACATCTACCTTTTTCAATTATCTGAATTAGTTGAATATCAATTATTCCATTATCTACTTTCTAGGGTAATTAAAAAAATAGGGCTTGGCTTTCTTCTATGCTATCATATACCTACATTCCACCTCAAATTTATATTTTCGAAACAGAACCAATTCCCTCAGTCTTTCTTCACAGGCTTAGGACATATTGCATTTACCATTTCAGTTGCTGCCTGTCTTCATCCTGGCTTGACTCTAAACTGTCTTTAAGGAGTCTTGACTCAATTAAGATCCTTTCAGAACTATTGATCAGTCAAAACAGCAGATTCCCAAAGATTTCCCATTGAAGAATTCCCTGACTGATGAGCCCTCCTTTTCTCCTGTGGATTGCTCACCTTCTTCATAGCAGATCTTCCTGCAGATTTATTTGTTTGTTTGCTTGCTTATTAAATTTATAGGGTGCTTAATTCAGAAATGACTCTTGACAGCTCACAATAAAAACATAAAAATTCAATTGATAAAACAAAACCCATAAAATTATATAAAAATAGCCAAATGAAGAGGGAAGGAGCAGAAATACATATATGGGGAGGAGGACAATAATAAGCCACTAACCATCTCTAAGATATTGTACACCCATTGTAGCCATAAGCCACCTTAGCAGAGCCTGGTCTTAAGGCCTTTCCAGAAGGTTGCAAGGGTGGGTGCAGACCTCACCTTTGGGGGCAGGATGTTCCACAGAGCAGGAGCTACAGCAGAAAAGGCTCTTCTTCTTGACCCTACCAACTGTGATTCTTTGACTGATGGGATCCGAAGGAAGTCTCTTCTGCTAGTTCTGGTGGAACAAGTCATTCTCATTGGGGAGAGATGGTTCCTCAGATAATCTGGTCCCATGTCATGAAGGGCTTTAAAGGTCAAAATCAAAACCTTGAATTCCACCCAGAAGCAAACCAGCAACCAACACAGTTCACTGAAAAAAGGTGTTATGTGGGACATTTTAAGGGTCCCTAAAATCATCTGTGCAGCTTCATTCTGTACCAACTGTAGCCTCTGGATGGTCTTCAAGGGTAGCCCACGTAGAGCACATTGCAATAATCCTGCAAAGAGATGACGAGGGCATGAGTGACTATGCGTAGGACTCTTGGTCCAGGAAAGGGTGCAACTGGCACACACATGAAGTTGCGCAAGGGCCCTCTTAGCTGCCATTACCACCTGTTCTTTGAGTAGAGTTGCGAGTCCAGGAGAACCCCCAGATTATGCACAGGGATTGACTGGGGCAGTGCCACCCCATCCAGACTTAAAGATGTTAAAGTCCCAGACCGAGAACCCCTAGACATCCAAAGCCACTCAGTCTTGCCAGGGTTCAACCAAAGCCTGTTGTCCCCCATCCAGACCCATACAGCCTCCAGAAACTGCGTAAGGGCTGAACACTTGAGTCACCAGGGATGGGGATATAAATCTGAGTATCATCTGCATATTGATGATATCTCATCTCATGGTGATGGAAGATCTCACCCAGTGGTTTCATGTAGATGTTAAAAAGAAGAGAAAGTACCAAGCCCTGCAGCACACCATAAAGTAGCAACTGAGGACTGGACCTCTCTCTCTCTCTGTTAGCACTGTCTGGGACTGGCCTTGGAGAAAGGAGCCAAACCAGTGTAGAATGACACTGCCCTGTCCCAGTCTCCACAACTGACCCAAATGATACCATAGTTGATTGTATCAAAAGCTGCCGAGAGATCAAGGAGAGCACTACCCCCATCCTGCTCTTATCAGAGATCATCAGCGAGCATGACCATTGCTGTCTCTGTCCCATAACTGAGCCTGAAACAAGACTGAAATAGGTCCAGATAATCTGCTTCCTCCAGTAAAGTTGCCGTGCAACCACCTTCTCAACCACCTTCCCTAAAATGGGTAGGTGGGAGACTGGATGATAATTGTCCAGACAGGTGGAATCCAATTATTATTATTTTTTTTAGCAGGAGATAGACCGGGGCCTCCTTAAAAGATCCCGGCAATGTCCCCTCTCACAGTGAGGAATTTATCACTGTGTGGACCCACCTGTAATCTCAGCTGATGCCAAAACTTAAAGCCAGCTGGACACATCTCCAAGACAGCAACTCCCCCCCTCAGGAGCCAGCCGGGTCTCAGTGATGCATGTCAGGTCAGCTTGATTCTCAATGATATCACAAATGAGGGGAGCTTTATTATTAACAGACCTGGCATTCACCAGCAGCATCTGGACCACAGGGGCTTCAAGGGTATGTTGACCAGGGGCTGGGCATGAACACAAGGGCCAGAACACATGGATGATATTAAACATTGGGGGTGTAATGGTCTGCCCTCTGGCTCCCATAGCATACCTTACCTGTCACTACCTGAATACCTTCTCGTGCCCAAAACCCCATCCCAACCTCCCCCCTTGCTGAGCCATAGGTTCTGCCATCCCATTCATCCACAACCAGTCAGACTTCCAACCACCCTAGGGAGGGGATAAAGACAGGAGCCCCTCAACACTATAGAAAAAGCACTCAGCACCTCCAGGGTTCCTGCCTCCTCCCTCCCTCCACACATACAATACCTCCCCTCCACACTAAGCCCTCTCATAGCTAGCTAGAGGGAGGTCAAACACACAAATCCTGTCACCCAGCTCTCACCATGAGTGAGGGACTTCACCCACCAAAATACACACCCAGGCTGGCCCCAGCTCTCATCCTGGAACCAACTCACCAGCCTATGGGGCCTACAAATCTCCCCAGTATGGCCAACCAGTACTCCTCTATCCCCCTGGTGGCCACAAAACCCCATAATTCTCAAGCAGTGACTAGGCTTCAAGCAGCAGTCCCCAATGTCCAAAAATCCCTTCTTAAAGGCTTCGGCCACCAATAGCTGAGTCTCAGATCCATGGCCACCATTGCAGCCACTGTGTTACTCTTCTTAGCCATTCTGGAAGGCCTCAGACTCCAACCAGCTGGCTCTTGGTTTCCCTCACTGTTGCCACCACAACTGCTGTCTCAGCCATCTCACTGCTGTTCCAGACACTCCAAGAAGGTCTCGGCTGCTGACCAGTTGATTCTTGGTCTCCCTTACCACTGCCACAGTCATTGTTGCAGTTGCCCCACAGCTATAACCAATCACTCCAGGAAGGCCTTGGCTGCTAAACAGCTGACTCTCAGCTTGCTTTGCTGCCACTGCCCCAACTGTCATTGCAGCTGCAGCACTGCTATTCTTGGCCGCTTCAGAGGCCAGCTGACTCCCAGCCTCCTGACCAGCCAAAGGCTAGCTGTCCCCCAGACTCTGCCATTGCTGCTGCTGTCACCATTGCTGATCCTGGATGGCCAGAGGGCAGGCCACCATACAGCTGATCTCCATGCTGCCCACCACCCTGCCCCTGCCATTACCCCCACTGTCACCACCCCTGTCCCGCTGCTACCAAGTGACCAGAGGGCCAGCCACTGCATAGCTGATCTCCAAGGCAAAACAGAGGGGAGAAAAGGCCTCCCAGCCATCCAAAGGCCAGCTAACTCTCTACCTCCACTACTGCTGCCACTGCCACCATTGCTGCAGCCATCACTACCACCACCACCACTCTGCTGCCACTGCCCCACTATTTACAGATGAATCAGAGGGCCAGCTGATGAATAATTGATCTCCAGGGCAAAAGCAAAGGAACAAAGAAGATGTCCCAAACATTCATTCCATTCAAGGGGGTAGCAGGAGCTCCATGTCCACTCCTATCCACCATCTTAAAAAAATATATACATGTATAATGCTATGTATTGATGAAGCTATGCATCCGTATCTTCACACACAAACATATATACATTCTCTTTCTCTCACACACACGTACACACACATGTTTAAATTAAATATTTATTAGATTTATATTCCACCTTTGTTTCAATCTCCTACATAGCAATCCTTCCTCCTATATTCCCCCAAAAAACAACCCTGTGAGGTGGGTTAGGATGAGAGAGAGTTTCACCACCTAAAAGAGGATTAGTACGAATGGTCTCCAAGCTTCTAGTCAACCACCAAAATCACCATTTCCAACTGGTTCTTACTGAACAAAGTTAGAGCATCAAATACAGATACATGCTAGAACAAGATTTTTTCAAAAAATTAGAAACATTTATATTATTCTGTTTCTTTATAAAGTTTTTTGACAGGTTTGATACGATGGCAGCAATAACATAGTAGTTTCAATTATTGCCTTCTATAGAGATTGAAAAAAGTTCATGATTAAAAATCTAAGATAAACTTTTCAAGTATTATTATTCTTTCTGACAATTCTACTTTTCCCTGTGATTTATTTTTTCCATAAGTACAGTTCCATTATTCCACTGTTTCTCCCCAGCTCAAAAGCACCCATACAAATTTATTTTTTCCTTCCTTAATCATTGTTATTACCATTCTCTCAGTTCACCCTAAATTATGTGAATTCTACTTGAAAAAAAGGGTCTAAAATTAGATTCAAAATAGAAATCATTTACAAAAAGAAGTTGGAATGAAATGTGCGACACTACATATATATAAAAGGACTCCATGAGACAATCCGTAAAATTGATTTTTCACTCTGACTTAACAGAAGCCTAACCCAAACCATAAATGGATTTCATTACTAATGGGATTTTCCCATCCACTTTGCTGATTAACTTAAATGAGTTAGATTAAAACTTTCAGATTTACAAAAAGAACCTCTAGGAGAAGTTTGCCCTTCTAAATTCCAGGAAGACAAACTCTAACCCTAGGGTAATTTAATTCCCAACTGGATATTCCCATACATTTTGCCAATTCACCGAAATGAAAAAATGGAAAATTTGAGAGCCTTCTTAGACATACAGGTAATCTATTAATCCATCCATGATGTTTGTTTTCCTCTTGTTTTGAACTCAAGAAAACCTAAAAAAGGTAGAATTCATCCCCATGACTGAATATTTATTAAGTGCCCTTTCCATAAAGAAAGTCTAAGAGTACATCTATGATGTTAGTTTTTCTCTCTGAATTCAAGGAACCATAACCCTAACCACAGCTGAATTTCCATAGTGAAGGAATTTTCCCATGTATTTTGCCTATTTTCTAAGATTTTGGTGACTGAAAATTTCATAGGTGTCCTATACATAAAGAGCCACTTTGAATTTATCCATGATGTTAATTTTCCTTATAAACCTCAGGAAGCCTGACCATAATCACAGAAGGTTTTTATTCCTTGAGTGATTTTCCATTACGTTTTGCCTATTTACTTAAATGTGGGTGACTGAATATTTGAGAGGTTCCCTATACATGAAGAGCCTCTATGAGTGCCTTTGTGATGTTATTTTTCCTTTCTGAATTCAAGGGAGATGAACCCTAACCCAATGTGGATTTCATTTCTAATGGGATTTTCCAATGAATTTTGTTATTTTTTAAAAATGTTGTTGGTTGAAAATTTCATAGTTGCCGTATGCATCAAGATCTCTATGAATCTATAAATGGTATTAGTTTTCCTTTATGAATTATATGAAGCTTAATGCTAAACCTAGATGGATTTCATTCCTAGTAGGATTTTTCCTTGCATTTTGCCAATTTAGTAAATAGTAGGTGACTGAATATTTGATAGGTGCACTATATATAAAGAGCCTGTACATGTCTATCTATGATGTTAGTTTTACCCTCTGAATTGAACCCTAGGTGTATTTCAATACCAAAGGAATTTTCCCATGTATGTTTCCAATTTACTACAATGTAGTAAAGATGTTCAACCATACTGGACATATCTAATCAGAGGAACTAGACAAAGGTTGTCTCTTTCTCATAAAAATATGGTGAAATGTAATTTAGAGAAACATAATGCCTCGGTCACTGCCCCGGTCAACATAGAGTATGCTAGATCTTGGAATTCCTGGTCATCTGGTTAAAAAAAATGAGCTATAGTGGTCTGGAGAAGGAAAGGACAACCTACTCCAGCTTCCTTACCAAGAAAAAACCTCATGGACGGTTACTGAATGCTAAAAGATAAGACCCCAAAAGTTAAGTCCTTAAGTCAGTACCTGTCCAATATGCTACTGGGAAACAGTGAAGGCAATTACAAGTAGCTCCAAAAAGAGTAAAGTGGCTGGGCCAAAGCTGAAAGAACACTCAGCTGTGGATGTGTCTGTAGGTGAAAAGGAGGTCCAGTGCTGTAAAGAACAATATTGCAGAGGAACCTGGAATGCAAGATCTATGAAAAACGGTAAGCTGGATTTATTTGAAAATGAAATGGCAAGATTGAACATCGACATATTGGGAATTGGTGAATTAAAATGGGTGGGCATGGGTGAATTTAATTCAGATGTCTGCTATATCTAGTACTGTGGATGAGAATCCTTTAGAAGAAATGGAGTAACCATCATAGTCAATAAAAGTGTGGGAAAAGCAGTACTTGTGTACAATCTCAAAAATGACAAAATGATCTTGGTCTAAATCGAAAGCAAACCATTCAGTATCATTGTAATATCAATATCACTATAAGTCTATGCCCCAGCCACTGATTCCAAAGAAGCTGAAGCTGACCAATTCTATGAAGGCCTACAATACCTTACAGAATTCACACCAAAAAAGAATTCCTTCTCATCATAGGGGACTGGAATGATAAAATACAAAGTCAAAAGATAACTGGAAAAACAGGCAAATTTATCTTTGGAGTACAAAATGAAGCAGGGCAAAGGGTCACAGAGTTTTGTCAAGAGAACAAACTGATCATAACAAACACATTTTTCCAACAACCCAAGAGGTGACTCTTCACATGGACATCACCAAATGTGGTCAACACTGAAATCAGATTGATTATATTCTTTGCAGTCAAAGATGGGGAAGCTCTATATAGTCAGTAAAAACAAGACCTGGAGCTGACTTTGGCTCAGGTCATGAAATTCTAATTACAAAATTCAGGCTTCAGTTGAAGAAAGTAGGGCAAACCACTAGGCCATTCAGGTATTCCCTCAATCATATCCCTTATGACTGTCCAGTGGAGGTGAAGAATAGATTTAAGGGATTAGATTTGATAGATAGAGTACCTAGAGAACTATAGATGGAGGTGTGTGACATTGTTACAGAAAGTAGCTACTTAAACCATCCCAAAGAAATATAAATGCAAGAAAGCAAAGTGGCTGTCTGATTATGCTTTACACATAGATGAGGAAAGAAGGAAAACAAAAGGCAAGGGAGAAAGGGAAAGATATACCCAACTGAATGCAGAGAATAGCAAGGAAAAATAAAAAAGCCTTCTTAAATATCAAGAATGCAAAGAAATAGAGGAAAACAATAGACTGGGTAACACCAGAGATCACTTCAAGGAAATTGGAGATATCAAGGGAATATTTTGTGGAAAGTTGGGCATGATAAAGGACAAAAATGGTAGGGGCCTAAGAGAAACAGAAGAGATAAAGAAGAGGTGGCAAGAATACACAGAAGACCTATACAAGGTCTACATCTCCTTGTTAACCACAGTGGTGTTGGAGCTGACCTAGAGCCAGACATCCTGGAGTGTGAAGTCAAATGGGCCTTAGGAAGCTAGCAGAGATGATATTGCAACTGAACTATTTAAAATCTAAAAGATGATGCTGTTAAAGTGCTGCACTCAATATGCCAGCAAATTTGAAAAACTCAACAAATGGCCATAGGATTGGAAAAGTTCCATTTATGTACCAATCCCAAAAAAAGAGTAATGCTAAAGAATGTTCAAACTACTATACAATTGCACTCATTTCACATGATAGCAAGGTATGCTCAAAACACTATAGGCTTACTATAGGCTGAAGCTAGGCTTCAGTAGTATGTGAAAACCTGGGTTTCAAAGAGGCAGAGGAACTAGAATTGAAATTGACAACATTTGCTGCATCATGGAGAAAGCAAGGGGGTTCCAGCAAAACACCTACTTCTGCTTCATTGATTATGCTAAAGCCTTTGATTGTGTGGATCACAACAAACTATGGCAAATTCTTAAATAGATGAGAGTAGCAGTCCATCTTACATGTCTCTTCAGATGGGAGTACCTGACCACCTTACCTGTCTCTGGAGAAACCTGTATGTGGGTTAAGAAGCAACAGTTAGAACTGGACATGGAACAAGGTGCATGGACATTGTTACCATTCCCACCAAAGTAGGCAGTACCTATTTATCTACTTGCATTTGCATGCTTTCAAACTGATAGGTTGGCAGGAGTTGGGGCAAACAACATGTGCTCACTCTGTTTCATGGCAGCACCAGGTCCATGTAGTCAAAGCTATGGTTTTTATAGTTGTGAATGTTGGACCATAAGGAAGGCTGAGCACTGAAGAATTTATTCTTTTGAATTGTGGTGCTGGAGAAGACTCTTGAGAGCTCCTTGGACAGCAAGGAGAGCAGATCAGTCAGTCCTAAAGGAAATCAACCCTGACTATTTATTTTAAGGACAGATACTGAAGCTGAAGTTCAAATAATTTAACATATCATGCAAAGAGACGATTCAGTGAAAAAGACTGTGATGCTGGGAAAGATTGAAGACCAAAGGAGAAGGGACAACAGTTGATGAAATAGTTAGATAGCATTGTCAGCACAATGGGCATGGATTTGGGTGAACTTTGAGAGACAGTGGAGGACAAGAAAGCCTGGCATGCAGTGGTCCATGGGGTCACAAGGGGTCAGATACAGTCGCAACTGAATAACAACAAACACTAACTCTATGTGGTTTTCATTCCTAATAGGATTTTGCCATGCATTCTGCTGATTTACTAAGATGTGCTGGATGAAGACATTTGAGAGGCTCCTTATACGTAAGGAGGATCGATGAGTCCTCTTTATATTGGTTTCTCTTGCTTAATTCAAGGAACATTAACACTAACCTTGTTGAATTTCATTCCCAATTGATTTTCTGATTGATTTTGACAGTTTACTAAAATGATGTGGATTGAAAGTTAGAGGCTGCCTAAAAAGAATCTTTGTCTTTGCATAATGTTTGTTTTTCTGTCTGAATTCATCGAACTGTAACTCTAACCCTTGGTCAATTTTGTTCTTAGTAGGGTCTCTCCTTTCATGTTTCCAATTCATGTATATGGCTCAAGGTGGTAATAGCAGAGCCTCAAAATGCATAAAAACAACTTCCAATCTATCCCTTATGTTCTATTTTCTCCCTTTATTTAAGTCTTACCCAAAATCCATTTCCATCTAAAGTTTGCCTTGTATTTTTGAATCTTCTAGTATTAGATATCCCTCCAGTGAGGCATCAGCTTGCTGTGGTTGGGGGGCTTGTGTGCTCTGAAGATGAGAGCTATGCCAGAGGTTCAGCCACACTGGACAGATCTCATCAGAGGAGCCAGACAAAGAGTGTGTTTCTCGCATAAAAATATGAGGAGTAAATTACAGAAATCCATACCAGCTTGGTCATCACCTGGGATGACAAGGACCACACTAGATGTTATTGAGGTTTCTGGACATCTACTGAAAAATGGGCTACAGTACTCCACTGGAGAAAGAAATGGCAACCCACTCCAGTATCCCTGCCAAGAAAACCCCATGGACAGCAACAAAAGGCTAAAAGATAGGACACCA
>JANHZU010001050.1:213059-223089 GCA_032468055.1 Acrochordus granulatus
CTTCATTCTGCTCCACCTTGGACTGAAATGTTCCTCCAATTTCACCATCCAATTTATAAGATGGTAAATTTCAGTAGAAGTTAGCAGCTTCCAGCTTCTGAGAGGAGCTACATTGCTGCGGGATGGAAAAAGATTGCTGCCTCTAGGGTTGGGCCAACATTTGTCACAATTTCAAGGAAAATGGAAAGAAAATTTAGTAATATTAGTCAGGAAGTGGGGAAACTTCACTTGGCTTTTGCACGTTCCTCAGAACTATACCATAATGGAGTTACAAAATACAACTCTCGACTAGAATGAGGCAAATATTTAACTGCTAAGGTTCCAATCATTTTTTATGGCTAAAGGCTAAAGAAACCCAGGCCACAATATTGTGACTTTATATATGTAGATAGGGGGTTGGCTTTTTCATGATGCTTTGGAATTTTTTAAGAGTATTGATCACTTTAAAAAAATAATATTTTCACTAAAATATTACACATTTTTTTTTATTTTTATATTAAAATTGATGGGTAATCATGGTCAAGAAATACCATTGGTAAATTTTAGGTATGTTTTTTGGGATTACAGAAAAAAGGTTTAGTCAAATATGACTCTAAATCATTGTCCCATTTTTTTTTCCTGAGTAAAGGCTGTGATTGAAATACAACCCAATGTGTAACATTTTGAAACAATATTGAACAGTTGAGATCCATAATCAAGGCTTTGGAAATACATCTGAGGGACCGAGTTAGAATTAAGTGGCACCTAACCATCTTGGACGAATCTAAAAATGCAATTAACAGTTAGGCTTATAATGTAATTAATACTTTAATTGGAGACTAGCAAGAAGTATAGAGCTTTAAATTGGACTGGGGAATTAAAACACACACAGAGAAAATGATAATGGCAAAACACATATTACCATCGTAAAACCTAAATGTATATAATGATATATTCATAAATAAGTGAGCTGAAATTCTCAACCTGCATAAAACTTCTCCATAGAATTGTCCTGTTGGGGCCAAGTTTTTATATGCTGTTCATGGAGATACATTGGGGATATTAACATTTGGCTTGGATGCACTTGGATTCTTTTCCTAGAGGCAAGGTTAGTGAATACATCTGGGTCATACTACAATATATCTTTGCAGTTACTTTCTACTTTCTTACTTATTTGTAACTGTAAGATTTTCAGGAAAAGTGGTTCAAATTGTTCTTCCCTTCTTATCACTGTCAGCAGTTACATGATTGCAGAGGTTCTAGAAATCCAGAGGTCTAGTAAACAAATAATTCTGGAAAACAAATTTTAGGGCAGGGAGATCTTTCTCTAGTTGAGAGACAATGGTTTAATTTGTTATTTTTTTCCTGATCTTTAAAGGGTCACAGAGAATGTATCTGATTAGACCCTAAGATAATTAGTGATGGGGTATACAGCAAAATCATTCCAGGGGAAGACATGGCCACTTTTTGGAGATTTTTCAGTTTTCCAGAGAGTTGGGATGCATAAAGTATGCTTTCTGTTTTATTGTATAGTGCCATAGAGTTAGTTTTTGACTGCTGGTGACTGCCTGGACAAATCCCTGAAATTTTCTTGGCAAGATTTCAGAACTGGTTTACCTTTACTTCCTTCCTAGGACTGAGAGAGAATGACTGGCTCAAAGTCACCCAGGTAGTTTCATGCCAGAGGCAGGATTAAAACTGATGGTCTCTGTCAATTCTAACCAGTTGCCTTAACCACAGCACCAAACTGGTGATCTTCAGTCTCATTAATACCTCCATTTTATATTACTGAGAGCCAAAAACTGAAAAAAAATGGAATTGGAAATTGGGCATTCTATTGATACCATTGATATAATATAACCCACCACCCCAGACCTCTACACAGTCCTTTTCTTATTCAGATCTGTTTTAATTAAAATGAAATGGGCACTTAGTTCAATCTATTTTTCTGTGTATCATCATTTATTGGCATAAATGGTGTTAGATCTCTTGTCTGAACTCTTAATACTGCAAAGGGGTAAGTCTTTTAAATTTTAAGATTATATTTCCAGTTTCATGGCTTGGAAATGCAGTAATTCTAATTACATTGGGAAAATACTTTTTTTTTATAGTCCCATGGACTTTTTCCTGCTGTGTTTACTTCTGAAAGCAGTTTAACCTATTCTAGTTTTACAAGTCTTTAGAAGAAGCTACTGTTAAACCCTTTGTTGTTGTTTTCTTTGACCTTTCAGCAGTTTTCTAAAACTTGTACCAATATCATCTAATAAAGTGATTAAAACAGGAAGTGAAATTATCCAGTGAATAAAGATAAGAATAAGTTCAGAAGTTCGGTTGTGTTTTATTTGCCAAGTCACTTTGCTTTCATATACTGTGTAAAGAAAGGGGTTTCCCCCCAATGAATCAGGCCAATCTGTTTCAGTCTCATCTAGGGCAAATTTTGCACTCCCCTGCAACCTAAACTGTTTATTTGCTGTGGACTTCTGTTCCTGAAGTTATCTTCAAATTCCAGTTTGGATTGGAGTAGTTTAGCTACAGAACTACATTGGTACTCAATCTGGATTATGGCCACTGCAGATTCTGACTGGCCATTCCTGTGTTTATTGTTTTTTTCCATCCATGCAGGAAGGCAAGACTTATTAATTGGTTTCTAGGTAGGCATCTCAATGACTTCCTGACTTTTCCTTTTTGGAGTCTGCTCCCTCCTCAGGAATCTCCATTCCTCTCCTTTGCTTTCTCACATGTTCATCACAGATTGATGTCTGCTTTCATTCCCCTGCCATGTTGTTCCATTTGATCCTTTCTTCCATCCCCACCTACCCCCTACTTTATTCTAATATTGTGGCTTGGATGCTACAATGATTAAAAGGACAGAAATATATTGAACTCCATAAAAATTCTGTGGTTGCAAAGAAGATGGTTGAAGTTCATATAAGTGAAAAAGTAGCGTTCATTGAAACATGGTACTTCTGTGCCTATTTTGAAAAATACATTTATTTATTGGGAAGGACAAGTTTTACAGTAACATGGAGAAAGAACAGAAGCAGAGGGAACATGCTTCACCAAGTCACAGCAGAAATCAAAAGGGTGTCCATTAGACAATATAATGAGGTGCATTGGCAGAAGCAATGAGAGAAATTTATTGACCAAGAGACTTTTCTGGTTATGATAGTCTTCAGGTCCATTGTTGGATAATTGAAGGGAAAAAAAATGGAAATGACTGACCCACTGAGAACATAACAGCCCAGCAATTTTGGGTGAAATAATCGTACAATTTGGACACATTTGTGCAGAGATGAGCAAAGTAAAAGACATGGCAAACATCTACTGGATAAAGAAGATACAAAGAAAAGATGGCAAAAATATACACAACTGTACAAGAAAAATCTGCAAAATCATGATATATGTTAAGATACAACACTAAATTAGAACCAGATTCTCTGGAAAGATAGTTAAATATAAGGGTACAAGTCATTGTAAAAGAGTCTGTTACTTGACAAAAATCAAGCAAATTGAAATACAGGCTGCTAGAGTACTAGAGGGCCAGATACTATGACTGATAACACAAGTGTGAATTTATAAAACCTCAAAGAAGCAATTACCATCAGACAATCCTGACAAAATGATGTCCTCTAGGTCACAAAGAGCTGGAAGTAAATGAAGGACTTAACAATAGCAACAACAGTCTACTGTAAGCAGGGATATTTGAGGGATTAAATCTGCACTGATCTGATATGTACTTCTTAGACTAATGTGCCACTTGGAACATAATTATACTTTGGATTTTATGCTTCTCTGAATGTCTGATGGCATTCCTGAGTCATAATACATTTCGAGTGATAGTATAGTTGTTCTTAGCCAAAAGGCCAAAAAGCAATTATGCATTAACATTAAAGATATTTTGCACTTCAAATCAGAAGCCAAAAAGGTGCTTTGGAGTGAACAGGGGAGCACTAGCTTAAAGAAGCTAGATCTTTTCCCAAATTTGCATAGCACTTAATTCCTTAATTCCAGGAA
The DNA here is from genome assembly GCA_032468055.1 of Acrochordus granulatus. Lineage (NCBI taxonomy): Eukaryota > Metazoa > Chordata > Lepidosauria > Squamata > Acrochordidae > Acrochordus > Acrochordus granulatus. The sequence continues at coordinate 217,053 of JANHZU010001050.1, forward strand.
AATACCCTTTTGAGAGAGAGTTACTAATATGACACTTATGGCTATTTTGAAATGTGTTATTTCACTTTGTCATAGAACTATGACAGAAGGTACATCAAAAATGATTCAGTCTAATCATATATACTTATATATTATTTGAAGACCAGAAGTTCAATTATTATAATGCTAAAGATTTGGTGCCATCCTAAATCAACTCAATATTTTTCTCATTGCCCGCTTGTATATTAAATTGACTTGACTTTAAATTTTGTATTACTTGCTTCGTTACTTTTGCTCACCAGTACCAGTTACGGGGATGTTTTTACTTGTGTATAAATAGCTCATGTTCTCCCTTTTATTCAGCACAACTTCTGATTAATCCATTGATGTCATAATCATCCAACAGCTGACATCACAGCTTATCATTATCACCCCTGGTGTGCCAAGTCTGGGGGTTGATTAGAATGGGAAGAGAGTTTTTATCTTGTACAAACATGCTGCTAATGATGTGGGGAGGGGAGGTAATATTAGCTTGCAAAGAAAGTGGCAGTTTAGCTGCCAGGTTGTTTCTCTGAAATTTGGTGAAGCTTCTTCTATTTTGATTTTGATGTAAGTCTGGGGTCAAAACTCATTCTGAACATCTGCTAAAAGAAACTCAAAAATGATAATTAAACCTGTGAGAATTATTGCATTTTGTATGTTGCTCTGCAAAATAATACTGTACACACACCGCATCTTGTCAAAGCATTTCATTTTTCTTCATTGCTTCTGAGGCCTCCTCAGGGTGTCCAGTAGCTGTAAAAAACTTCTGGAGATGTTTAGTGAACCTGGCTATTGTACGGAAAAAAAGGCTAAGCCGTTGGCTAACATCTCTTCCCTTCAGAATTTGTTTTATTTATTTTTTCACATTTTGGAACTGCCCATCTCCTTTGGAGAGTCTGTTTAGTCTATTCAAGCAAGTTCAGGTGACAGTGATGGTGGACACTACAATCTAATGGATCTGTCCTTTAACGCTAAGTCAGTTGTCTGCAAAACATTTATTATCAAGATTTATTTTTAGATGAAAGCATTGATCTGGCATTAATTAAAGAGACTTGGGTAAGAGAAAGAGAGTTATCAGTAATATTTATTTATTTGTATTTATTAGATTTCTATGCCACCAAAATCCAGAGACTTTCCAATATCCTGTGGAAACCCCTGTATTGCACCATGCTAGGGTTAGAAGGCAGAGAGGAGATTTAATGTTAGACTGCAAGAATTCCTTCTCACTAACCAGAAGCTCCTTTTGACAGGTCACAGTTTATATGACAGAAATGCAAAACTTATAACTTTCTATATGCTGCAGAACTACATTGCCCAGCATCCTTATTATTGCCAATGTTGATAGAATGACTGGGATTACAGCTTAATAGGTAGCATTTTGAAAGACACTGAGTTCCATTCTGTGGAATTTATGTGGCTCCATTTTGCACAGTCTAAATTTTGGCACCTGAGCAATACTGAATATTAGATGATATTGGTCGCAGCCAGCTGGCCTTTACAAATGATTTTTTCATTGACTTGATTTTCATCTTCACTGGGTATGTATGTGATTGAATCAGATATGCCAAGAACATTCATGAAGAGCTATGGACATCCTTTTCTTTCCCCTGGCTCCAGTTACTAATGACACCTGCATTCATGAAATCATTATGCTGAACATTTTCTTCCAGAAATCAGCAAATAACTTCTCAGTGCAATTATTTAAAAAATCTTTACATTATTGAACATTATTAGAAAAAAAAAGCATCATAAGTCTTCTGAAACATCAGAAGAAAGAAATAACACCTGCCTCTTTATTTGCTTTTGTCCACAATCATTTTGTATACAGTATTAATGTTGCCCGCTTTAGCTTTATCCTTGTTAATTAAATCAGCCCAGAGAAAACAGACAATAAGTTTCTGGAAAGTACACAAGCTCATTGCCTTTCTGGATATGGAAAATCCTCCCCACCCCCACCCCCAGCTCTCAAAGGAGGCAAATGTAACACCGCTATTGTCCATTAACTTTGGTGACCTGAACAAAAAGCATAATCTTAGCTGTATATCTAAGGAAGTTCAAGATAAAATGGTGACCTCACTGCTCCATGTGCTTATTATTATTATTTATTACTAAAGTCTGTTTCAAACTGGGAATTTAGCTGGGATATGAAATTATTTTCTTCTGTTTGTAGGAAGAAGATCTCCTGATGGCTTTTGATATCATCATTCTTTTGGACTATTTGGGTCATTCCTTTTTCTGAGGAAGCTCCTCTTCTGTATTCTTCTATTAAGAGGCAAAAGTTATATTACTTTTTAAGCTAGATCTTTACTGTGTAGACAAGTTTTGGCTACAAGTTATGGGAAGGAAGTGATTTTGGGTCTTTCTTTTACTTTCATAATCACATTTTTCTTTAACTTCCGAGTTTGTGTTTTAACAAGTTACTTAGATTTCCTTGGGTTTACTCCTGCATAGTCAAATGACTAATACTCCTGTATCTAGAAGTTGTAGTTCTTCCAAATATTGTTTTAACTGTGTTATTGTTTTTTATTACCTATTTTGAATGTCATTGATTGGTGGGAAACTAGAATATAAATCACATCATCAAACATGTACAAATAGTGTAGGGTTTAAATAAGGTCCTTGAAAAAGTGCCAATGTGTAGATGCTAATGTTTGCAGATCTTCAGGATGAAAATCTATTCCAAGCACATGTTATTTTCCATGGATCAAAATTTCTACTTACCTCTTTCAGTGTAACATGATTGGCTATGGTGGCTCATTTTCTTGATAGGTCTAAATCATTATATGACTAATTGTCACCAAGACAAATTGATTATTTGGTTGCTTATAAACATCTTAAGAACATGAAAAGCGCTGCTGAATCAGGTCAAAAGTCCATTGAGTTCAGCAGTCTGTGGCACTTAAAGATATCTCAGAAGCTGAAAAGCATGAATAGGAAGATGTCAGTTATCTCTCATTGTTAACAGATGGTAGTTATGCAGTCTATTACTCAGAGTAAAGAGCAGCCACATAGCAGCCACATAGTTCAATCCCCTATGTATATGTCGATTCCCCATTTAAATCCAGTAAACTTAATAGCCAGTGCTTCAACTGACACTGCCAAATACCAGAAATTAATTATGAATCATGTAAAGAAGTATTCCCCTTGCTTTCTTATGAGTTTCCCAGGGGTGCTCAGAAATGAGCAGTCTGATTTCCACTAATAACTCTCAAACTCAGGCTTTGAAGATGTGGTGTGAATGGGGACTATTGCAATTCACATTATGAGCAGAAATGTCAGGTATTTATTTATTAAATTTGTATGACGCCAAAATCCAAAGACTCAATTGTATTAAAACAATACAATTAAAAACACTAAAATAAAATAAACCCATTAAAACCAACCCATTAAAACAAAATAAAAAACCCGGCAGACTAGCGAGGTGGGCTAAAAAGATTTCGTACATAAAAAGGGGGATGAGGATGGCTAAGGATCCATCAGCCACCTCCATGCTGATAATGAGCGCCCCCTGGAGCCCCAGGCCATCTCGCATAGCCAGGTCTTAAGGCCCTTCCGGAAGGCCATCGGAGGGGGCAGCCCTCAGCTCGAGGGGCAGGATGTTCCATAAATTAACATGCCAACCAGTTTGGTCTAGTAGTTAAGGTAACAGACTAGCAACCAGGAGATTGCAAGTTCTAGTCCCGCCTTAGCCATGAAAGCCAGCTGGGTAACCTTGGGACAGTCACTTTCCTTCAGTCCAACCCACCTCACAGGGTTGCTGTTGTGGGGAAAATAGGAGGAGGAAGGTGTATTAAATACATTTACGTTTGCCGCCTTGAATTGTTTATAAAATAATAAAGGCGGGATACAAATAAATCAAATAAAAAATAAATATACCAAGGTTTCCAAGGGCTGGGTTCAGAGACAATCTACTTCATCACAAGCTTCCTGGAACTACTGTTTTCCAAGTGCTGTCCACAGCAAAACTTACCTGGAAAAATTCCAATCTTTTGACTAAACCAAATAAGCTTTCTTTGAACTGCTTCACGCTTACTCCAGTGGCCTTGAATTCTCTTCCAGAATTGAGCTGCAATCATTCTCCCCTGCTGTAAACATATGACATAACTATAGAGAAATCATTATTTGCATAGTTTGTTTTGTTGGACTATATGAAAAATAACTGTTTCTGGCTTGAAAGACAGAGTATATGTCTGGTGGGTTAGAAATAAACTATGCCATTCAAGGCAAATGATTGCAGGGTACACTGGTATTTTTATTTCTAATACTGAAGTGTTGGTCCTAGCTGTCTATATTAACAACGCACAAAAGCCTTGTTAGATTACAGAAATTACAAACATATTTTGCAGTGCATAATTGTGCATATTGTCAAGAAGTGAGAGCGATGAAGAGGATGCAAAGCTAAAGTGCAAGTATGAAAATGCAAGTTAGTTAAAATGAACTTAGCTGCTTGATTTGTAGTCCATCTTTTGTGTATTCTTTGTGTGTTTTTCTTTCCATTGTATGCATTGTTGGTACAGCAGATTCTTTTATTATAATCATTGTATCAATACATGGTGAGGTGATACAGTTAAGTATCACCACAGCACAAGAGGGAAAAAAGAATAGAAGAACACCTCCCTTATCTTGGAAACAAAAAGGGGAAAAAACTGAACAAGTAGAACAATACAGGTATTCCTCATTTAGCAGCCCAAAGTTGCACCAACAGCTCTGTCATTAGGCAAAGTGGTTGCTAAGTAAGAAAACATGACCACAACTGGGCATTCCTTTTCTCCCCCATCCTTTGGAATGCTCACCCTGGTGCTGGGATAATTAACAATAATAGAATTAATGTTTGAGAGGAATTGGAGGGGAAGGGATTACAAGAAAGCAAGCAAGCATACAATTGGAAGTACACATAGAAAGGAATATGGTGGCACTGGGAGCCACAAGTGTAAAAATCACCTGGTCCTTAGCAGTTCTTAAAAGTAGGTAAATACAACCTCAGATGAACAACAACACATGACATATTACACCATGTAATCATTATTTCACAAAAAGAAAGCCAAAATGGAGAAGCCATGTGTGAAAAACGAAGTACACATTGTATGCATACACAAGTAGCTTGTAGAACCTCTTTTAGCAGCAATAACTTGAAGTCATCATTTTCTATCTGACTTTATCAGTCTCTCACATTATTGTGGAAGAATTTTGGTCCACTCTTCTTTACAACATTGCTTCAGTTCATTGAGGTTTGTGGGCATCTGTTTATGCACAGCTCTCTTGAGGTCCCACCACAGCATTACAATTGGGTCGAGGTGTGGACTTTGACTGAGTCATTGCAACACCTTGATTTTTTTCCTTTTTCAGCCATTCTGTCATAGATGTGCTGGTGTGCTTGGGATAATTGTTCTGTTGTATGACCCAATGTTGGCCAAGCTTTAACTGTCAGACAGATGGCCTCACATTTGACTCTAGAATACTTTGCTATCCAGAGGAATTCATGGTTGACTCAATGACTGCAAAGTGCCCAGGTCCTGTGGCTACAAAACAAGACAAAATCATCACCCCTCCACCACCATGCTTGATAGTTGGTATGAGATGTTTGTGCTGATATGCTGGGTTGGGTTTTTGCCAAACTTGGCACTGTGCATTATGGCCAAACATCTCCACTTTAGTCTCATCTGTCCAAAGGACAGTCTTCTGGAAGTCTTGTAATTTGTTCAGATGCAACTTTACAAACCTAAACCATGTTCTTTTTAGAGAGAAGAGGCTTTCTCCTGGCAACACTTCCAAACAAACCATACTTATTCAGTCTTTTTCTCATTGTATTGCCATGAACTTTAACATTTCACATGCTAACTGTAGAATCTGAGCTGTCACTCTTGGATTGTTTGCAATTTCTCTGAGCATTGCCAGGTCTGACCTTGGGGTGAATTTGCTCCTGGGAAGATTGGCAACTGTCTTGAATTTGTCTGTGAAGACTCTCACTCGTCCAGGGTAATTGCATCGCAACAAAGTTTAAAAAACAGGCATCTGG
>JANHZU010001052.1:82475-104154 GCA_032468055.1 Acrochordus granulatus
ATAAAAAAAAGTAAAGGTAAAGGTTTCTTCTGCCAGTCATATCTAACCCTAGGGGGTTGCTCATCTCTGTTTTATAACCAAGAAGCCAGCATTGCCTGAAGATGCCTCCATGGTCATGTGGCCGGCATGACTATACACTGAGGCACACAGAACACTGTTATCTTCCCACCTAGGTTTTACATATTTATCTACGTGCATTTTTACATGCTTTCGAACTGCTAGGTTGGCAGGAACTGGGGGAAGTAACAGGAATTCACCCTGTTACACAGTAGTGCTTGGGTCTCAAACTTGGGTTGGTGACCTTCCAGCTGACAAGCCCAGAGTCTTAACAGCTCAGCCACTGCACTATGCCTATACAATATACTAAACTCTTAACCTAGGTCAACAAAAAGTAGAGTTGCTGTAACCAAGCTAAATCAATTCAAAGTTCACACTCAAGGTACAAATAAGCAGGCTCAAATTATCATATTTTGGACATATTGTGTGAAAATACCCTCTGAGAAATCCATAATGTAGATATCAGTAGTAAAGTGGATGGTTTTTCGATATCAGGCGGTGATGAATGCACCATTTGAGGTCAGATCATCCTGGAGAAGGTGTGTGGTTACTGAGAGTTGACACCACCTTGATGGCACATGATCAAAATGATTCAACAGATGAACCATATTGAAGCTTAATATGTTCACCCAGGTCCCCACTACATGCTAAGATTGTGACTAGGTTTCCCAGGATTAAACTACAAATATTATATAGTATTGGGTAAAGAATTAACTTCCTGACTTTTTGTCTAGTCAGCTCTATTTAAATTATCCTAATATGAGAGAGGGACACAAAATCTCCTTGTCCAATTTCATCCCCATTTAACAAACTTTTTCTGAATGTCCTTTGGATCCTAATATGGGAGAGATTGGTCTGGTTCACCCAGATTTAGTTTCAGGATTTAGTTTCTGCAACTTTTTGCAAGTTGCCAGCAATTGCTAATTTTTAATTTGACCAAAAGGGAAAAAATAGATTGAGAATAATAATTTTACTTGGATCGAATTAGTTTAATTTAATTTACTTCAATGTAAATTCAATTAAATGAAGTCAGATTAATTTTGACTCTGACCTTTCCCTCTTTTTTTGTCTTGTCTCTCTCTATTTTGGTCAATGTCCCTATTCTGGAAACCTTCCTACAATTTGATCAGAAAAACCATGTCATGACTCTTTGCTCTTCCAGAAGACATTGTTTTTGGAATATTAAGAAGTAGGGTTGCATAAAGGGTATCAAACTAGGGCCAGGAAGAGTCAGATTCAAATCCCAGTTAACTGAAGTGTATTGGGTGATCTTAGGTGAAACCATCTCTGGGTCACCCAAGAGGGATGAGAAAAGTGGTGAAAAGTAGTAAATAGAATAGAGGAGGAAAAGGAAGAAGAAAAAGAGAAAAGATTAAGGTTATAACTCATTCGTCCTTTTTATAGTTCCTGGGGAACGTTAAGAACAGCATTCATTGCAAGTCAAATTGGGGCTCATCGAATATAAAGACAGGTATCTAAAACTGACAAGGCATGAGTCATATCAGAGGATGTAGATGAGGAAGAATTAAAGGATGAATCACCAAACTGTGTGAATCAATGGAGAGAAAACAAAATGACACTTTCATTTACATTAAGCAGACTGGGTCAGAGAGACCCTGGCTCTGCCATCACAAGTCAATCAATCTCTCTCTTACACTGGCTATTCTTGGTTGGACATTGGAGTCTTTGTGTCCTCTCCAGCTCTTGAAAAATTGACTCTGCATGGAAGACAGTCCTTCCATGCAGAGAACTCACATGGCAGTTGGATTTCTACATTAGTCCTTGCACATGTGAATGCCTGACACCAGGAGGGATGAAATAAGAGTACCGAAGAGTTACGATTGATAAAGGGTCCAGTCAACTTAGAATTCTCACTAGACTTGGCTTGATGGCATAACATCAATCAATCTTATCTAATTTGTCTGGAAACTTGATGAGATTACAGTGAAACTATATAAGAAGACCCCCGAGGAAGGAATAAAGGTCTCCATGAGGAAGGAAAATTTGTAGCCTCTCAGCCTCATTTCAAAAGGTTTCTGTGAATATCCTCTTCAGTTTTCAGACAAGGTGATCAGATTTGAGTAATTTTAACTGGAAAAGAGGCAGTCTAGAGTATCACCCCTTTTCTTTGTCTTATTCTCCATTTACTTGCCTTCTGCTAGAATTGGTACAAAACACAGCACACAAGATGTAGATTGTTTGCAGAGGCACCCATTCCCAGTCATGATGGTGCCAAAATGAGGGAACATGCATTATGATGTCACAATGCAAACATTGCAGGCCAACATGTCAGAGAACTGATTTCAGCATTACCCCCTTCCTTCCCCGCCATAGTTATTTGCTCATCACATTGAATCCTATATGGTAAATGGATTTATAGAATGTTTAAACCATTTTGTCTTCTTCTTTTCTCCTTTCCCTCCCCTCCCCCTTCCCCCATTTTGGAGAGAAGGTCAAAAAACTCTTCTATGATGACCTAATTGGCATCAACTTAGAGAGAATTAGATGCAAATTTTGAATTTGCATCTAACTATGTTCTAATGCTGTAACTCTGAAGCAGTAGTCTGGACCCATTCAGATATTTCCTAAGCTCCCTGATTTTTAGCTGGCTGGGAGTTACAGTCCTAAATATTTGAAGAAGCTTGTCCCCACAGGAGAGCATTTTAATAATGGTTCAACATTTTCCCAGTATTTCAAATATAATCAGTTGTGTTCCTACAAGAATTTTGTCAGGCAGGGCTGCTTTATTGTTCCCAAGTTATTCTAGTACTGGGCAGGCTAAAAGTGAGAAAAACTGAGAACTTTCGTAAGGCATTTCAGTGAGTGTATAACAGAGGCAAAATCCAGATCTGGAGCATTTTGAATTTCAGATCAGCATCTAATGGCCAAGAGATCAGAATGAAATGTGGCTGAGGAAAAGGGTCAGACCTTTCTAATGTGCAGCATTGCAGTCCTCTAATTTATACTTCAGAAAATGTCCAATATTCCTGTTGGGTTTCTCTTATATCTTTGAAACAGAAAGACGACATGGAGACCATTCCTGGTTATCTGTCACTTCATCAGTCTTCGGATTCTTTAACTCTGAAATGGACACCAAATCAGCTCATGAACGGGACGCTGAGGGATTCAGAACTGGAGAAAAGGTAAGTCATGCCAACGGGGGTTCACTTGGGGCAAAAGCTTAAAGGTAACAAGGAAAAGGACACTTGATAGGCTCATAGTTCCTAGCAAATTCCAATGTATTTTCAACCAATTTTGGATTGGTCAGGAACAAGAGTGTGGGAAGAAAGCTGTATTAATCTATGGTAGCAAAAAATCAAGAGGAGTCTGGTAGCATCCATATCCTGCTGACAAATTTTATTAAAAGCCACAAGTTTTGGGAGCTGCAGCTCAGTTCATCAGATGCAAATGTTTCTCAACCTTTAAGAAGTCTGGACTTCAACTCCCAGAATTCCACAGCCAGCATGGCTGGCTGGATAACTCTGGGAGTTGAAGTTCACACATCTTAAAAGTCATCAAGGTTGAGAAGTACTGATTTACAAAAGGAGAATCTTTGTGAAAATGAAAAGAAAAAAAGCAAACATTGCTTGTACTTGCCAAAAGATTCTTCTTACCACTCCCAAACTCTCTCATTTGATTCTACATATTAGATGTACAACAGGCATGATTTAGCGCATTCACTAAATTTCCAAATCACTCTTGAAAGTGCTTTCAGATCCAGTGTAGAGTTTGTGAAGCATAGTGATTGTGGCCTTGAAATAATTTAGTTAAAGAGGCCTTTGAATTAAGGGCCACTTCATACTTGTTATCATCATTAATGTAAGCGAGGAATCATAGAGTCAGTGATTTAGGTCCATAAAACCCAATTTTCTGTGCAAGAATCCAAATTACAGCATTCTTGACAGATGGCTGTCCTTCATTTGTTTAAACCCCTGAAAGGAAGGGAAGCTCCCCCTCTTATTAACTGCTCTTACACTTCAGTATTATTATTATTATTATCTCATTTTCAGCATCTACTGGGACTATGCCTTGATAGTACCATTCAGCCAAATTGTCTGCATCCACTGCCATCAACAACGTAAGCCTTCATATTTTATGGGTTTGAACATCCACAGCAGATGTCAGGCATGATTTAAGAGAGCTCTTTTTTTCAGAGTTGCCATAACTGATGAAATCTGTCTTGAAGTTCATTGCATTCATTTCATCAGGTTACTGGATTAACCTTGTAGGCATCAATTTTAGTTGAGCTCTCTCAGAGAAGGTATTTGAAGTGGCTGGATAACTTTGTTGATGATATTAAGATAATAGAATGATCAGCATCTTGAATACTAGAAGCTAGTAAGGGAGGTCCAATATCGCTGGAACAAAATACCACCCAAAATGGGGTATCCAGTGGTGGAGAAGGACAGAAATATTTTTCACAGGCTACAAGTTTATCACTGTTGTGGCCGCAACTCTCTTTCTCCCTTATCATCCATTTTAACTGGAAAAATTACAGAAGAAATTGCTTCATTCTTTTGTAACAGATAGAGGGCTTTCCCATATAATAGGGAGGCATGGTGGCTTGTAGGCCAGAAGGTCGGCAGCTCAGCTGTTTGAGACCCAAGCGCCGCTGTGTAATGGGGTGAGCTCCTGTTACTTGCTCCAGCTCCATGCCAACCTAGCAGTTTGAAAGCATATAAAAATGCAAGTAGATAAATAGGTACCACTTTAGTGGGAAGGTAACAGCATTCCATGCACCTCGGTGTATAGTCATGCATGCCACATGACCATGGAAGTGTCTTTGGACAACGCTGGCTCTTTGGCTAGGAAACGGAGATGAGCATTGCCCCTGGAAAGGGGAGACCTTTACTTTACCTTTTCCCATGTAAACAGATGCACCTAAAACTATGGTGAATCTTTCAGGGATCCATCTTTGAAATTGCCCCATGCTTTGAAGAGTTGGACATTTCCTTCAACTTCCCCAGAGGAATTCTCTGGAGACTGATTATTTGAGTGTCCTAAAAATGTTCTGCCCTAAAATGGGAAATTCCATCTTGATTTACTGTATGACATTCTTTTACTGTTCACATTCATATCCTTCTTTTTCTGGTGGTGCAACTCAAACCAGCATGCAAGCCATCCCAAGCAATTTTTTTTGTTCTGTACTTTGGATCCTGCTTAATTTCAACAAGGGGTTGTGTTTTAGGACTGCAATTCTGTCTTTATTGCTGTTGTTTTTAAAGAAGCTAATAGCAAAGAACATTTATCCCTGCAGCAGAACAAGGTGGAATTTTGGTGCTGGTGAGTCAAGATGGTATCCAAAGGCCTCCACTCCATTTTCCACCTGGTGGACATCTCCTGGCCTTCCTTTCTTGCCTTGAGAATGGTCTCCTGCCCCGCGGACAGTTGGAACCTCCATTGTGGTCCCAACAAGGAAAGGTAAGGACAGAGACTCAAACTCTGAAGAATCATTCGAGCCTTCTCCAACTTGCTACCCCTCCCCAGATGTTTTGGGTCCACAATTCCCCAAGTCCAGCTACTTGTTTTCAACAATGGTTAATAGGTGCTTTTGGGAATATTCCCAATATATTTTGGGATTAATAATATTTTGGGATTCGAAACACTGAGGCCCTACCAGTCTCTTGGAATACATGGTGACCTGGTGAATTTAAAGTAACAGCAAGACTTTACAATGTACATTGCTCTTTCTCACAAGCACACCCACACTCATCCACACTTACCCATGTCCTTCTCAAGTGGGCTACTGGGCATTAACTAGGAGGATGAAAGCTGCCAAGTCTCGATCCAGACGACTCAAAGAGTGGGTGGACTTCGGGACCCCTTCTATCCCCCAAATTCCTTGCTTTGTTGATTCTCAAGCCTGGCAGCTACTCTTGCCTTGTTGGTTTTCAAGTCAAGTACTCTCGCTGTTGAGGGGACTTGGGGAAGGATTTTCCATGTGCTCAGACCCAAGGTTTTTTGTCTGGTTCATGTGACTTTTTTTTCCTTTGTTTCTTTAAGAATTTGGCTCCTTCTTAACTACCACCTCAAAGGATCCTTTTGGTAAAATTCCTGGCTTTTTGTTCTCTTGCTAACGTGCCTGCTTCATCTTTAGGTATGGCAGCTTCAGCCTGGTCTCACACCACCTTCTTTTTCAGGGCAAGGTCTTTCCAAAGCTCCGGAAACGGAACAGCCACAACCGGTCTATGGACATGGAGGAAATGACATCTGTCATGGAGACAGCTACTGATTATGTCTTCAGGATTATTTACCCAGGCCATAGACATGAGAACAGTAAGAATTTCTAGTCTTCTGGTTTCACATACTGTATGGCAGGGATGTTCAACTTTGGCCATTTTAAGATGTGTGGACTTCAACTCCCAAAATTCTAGGCTGGCTGAGGAATTCTGGGAGTTGAAGTCCACACATCTTAAAGTTGCCAAGGTTGGACTCACCTGCTGTACAGGAAGGGTGGAGTGAAGAAACTGAGGCTTGCTATCTTGGCATTTCATCAAAAAAATCTTAAAATTAATTATAAGTGTTACAGTTTTAAACTTCAGAATCTTAGATAATAATAGCTAGTAATAGTTTATTAAATTTATTTGCTATCTGGTTTCCAGTGAGTTTGGTTGGTAATTAAATGCTCAAGAGAACACGTGGCACACAGGGAGTTTTTATTATCTTGTAGCACCTTTATCAGAGTTGTTGGAAGTCAGACGGCATGCAAATTTTATAAATAAATAGAATTAATTACATACATTACAAATGCTTAAGCATTAAAGGTAATCCTCGACTTACAACTGTTTGTTTAGCAACTGTTTGAAGTTGTAAGTTGCTTTTCATCCATCTGATCCTTGTTTGATTTCAAATTTAACTTCCTTACCTTTGCAGCTTGCTTGATCTTGTACTCATTTTTCTCTAGGATCAAATTCGAGTCATCCTATTCCAGGTTATTCTCCCAACTTTTTCGGTCTTGTAAGATAAGCCACAAATTGCAAGAAAACGACAGATGTGTAAACTCTTTTTCAATTATATACAGGTAGTCCTCGACTTATGACCACTTGCTTAACAACCATTCAAAGTTCTAAGAGACCTACATGTGGGATACTTACAACCAATGTACATCCAATGTATGGTTTCAAAGTTCCAATAGTCGTGCCCTCCTCCCTCCAGTCATGTAACCAGTTTCAGGTGCTTGGCAACTAGGATGCATTTACAGCTGTTTGTAGCATCCCACAGTCATGTGCCCATAATTTACGGCATTTCCTTCCGATTTTCAGTAAAACCATGCCCATAGTGAACCAGGGGTTTACTTAACGACTGCAACATTTGCTTAACCATGGCGGCCACTTTATGACCCCCATGTTTGCTAACAACCAGCAACATAAAGGTTCTAAAATAAGATTAGTCGCATGTCACAAATTATGACTATGCTGGATAGGCTCCATTATCGTTATAGGTCAAGGACTACCTGTATAATATCATTCTCTTGACATGATGAACACTGTGGGAGGTAGGGGAAATTCAGGCTCTCAGTAGCTCCTGATCTATAGTGGCAGCCATTTGTACTATCCTTCTGTTCTGCATCCCAGGCAGCTACTACAGTCAGGAGTTCAGTTTCCCCAGGGAAAGGGAAGGGAAGTAAACTTCTTTTAGGTGGCCTCAACCCAGTCCTTTTGCGAGAAATGATGTACGATTGTTTTCAGTTTTAATGTCGAGATTATATGGGATGCTAAACCAGAATGGGTAACCCACAATCCTGTGAGAATTGTCTCTGGCACCCTTTGCAGGACCACCGAGTTCCCATTCCTACACTAACCCATAATTAAGTGATGGGATAAAACAGCTTTATAAACTATAGTGTGGATGTTGCTTTGGTTAACCAGAATTGAGATTAAATAAGATTTGTCTGCATTTGAATGACACAGCAAAAATAAATGAATGGGTAGCCAAGCTTCCAGTTTTCTTCTCACATCTTTGCTTCAGTAAGAATTGCATAATTCTGGGCTTTGTATGATTGATTCTTGTTATCCTAAATTATGTCTTTTTACTATTACATCAGAATCAGCTAAGTGAGTTCTACTTTATCTTGCAGGGCAGAGGGGCTGGCTGGTGACATAATGTTTGGATGGAGGGGATATTTTTATGCCTTTTTTTTGTTTCTACACATACAAGTTGATCAATATATGGATTAGAACTAGAAAAAGAATCCATTTCAAATCCTAGCTTTTCCATTTTCAGTGACTGGATTTCTAGTTGTTTCTCATCCTAAACTATTTCATTAGATTGTTCTGAAGATAAATGGAAATAAGTACTGCCTTTTATGCCTTTTATACTTCAGGAAGAATATGGAGAATGGATGAGAAAGAGTAGGCTTTACTTAGCATGCTAGGTTAAAATGGGGTTGGGTCAACTGTGGATCAACTTGATTAGACTCCAGCCATTGTTTTAGACTGTTGAATAAACCTGGCACTCATTTTAAGCCAACATACATTTAATAAACTATGTGATATTTGTGGTGTCTTGGTGCTCTCTGAGCTTGGTTGTTTTCTTGCAGACATTTCATTACCCAACTAGGTAACATCATCAGTAATGAGGTTGTTACCTAGCTAGATAATAAAACTTCTACAAGACGATCAAGCTCAGAATGTGCCAAGGACCCCACAGTTCAACGCTGAGCTACCGATATTCTCTTCTATTGTATGATGTTTCTAGGAGTAGCATATTATTTGAACATGGAAATTGTGCTTTGTTAGCCTCAGTTTAGGATTGTGTGCGCGTTGTTGTGCGTACTCCTGAAATGGCCTTCCATGGTGGAAAAGGTAAGGATTTTGTGAGCAGAATCTGGTGGATTATATGCAAGTTTGATTGAGTGAGTAATCTGATAGCTAAGCCATTATGAAAGCATCATCTGTCGTGCACCAATGCTTAGATGAAAGAGGTGCAAACTCAGAGATGGGTAGAGATGACCTTAAAAGTATCACAAATTCATGTAGATGGAATCATGTGCTGCCCCTAAAGGAGGGGAGGATCACATGTCCTTTTAAGACTTGATTGTCAATCCTGGTGCCCGTTTTGTCTTCTTATGCTCCTCTTTCACTATTTTTTTGAGCAGTAACTATTAACTACCACCACTTAGCTGCCAGCCGCTCTGCCTCTGTCGACGATGACGAGGAGGAGGAAGACAAGCTGCACGCAATGCTATCCATGATCTGCAATCGGAACCTCACAGATTCTAAAAGGATGAAAGGTTTTTATCCTACTCCTCCCTGCCATCCCACTCACTTCATTTCTCCCAGTGGTTCTGGAGCAACACCTGTCCACTCAACGTACGACAGTGTTGGCATTATTGCAATGTCAATGCACTGGTGGGGCACCCTTACAGGTCAAGAAAAACAATTATGTGGGAAAAAGGAGACTGGAGAACGGGAGCAAATTGCTAACTCTTTCTCCTTTCTTTTATTTAAGCCACCACCTCTGCCAGCCTTCCTTGACCTGGGAAGCTGTCAATGCTCTGACTCCCATAATCCACAGTTAGCATGGACAAAGGCCATGATAACTGAGGGTAATGGAAATTAATCTCTAACCTCTCAGGAGGAAATCAGATTGGAGATGGTTGATTTAAACTAAGCTGGAATTTCATGTTGTGATGTGTGTTGTTGACTTTTCTTAATGTAGTTAATTAAAAACACTTCCATAATGCCCAATTCCCAGGACTCTAGGCATTTTAGAAATGAAAAATAATATATATTTATTTTATTTCTAGAAGAGCATGGTAGCCAAGCAGTTAAGATGCTGGGCTTGTTGGCTGGAAAGTCAGCAGCTCAGCAGTTACTTGCTCCACCTCCTGCCAGCCTAGCAGTTCAAAAGTATATAAAAATACAACAGATAAATAGGCATCACCTCTGGTGGGAAGGATACAGCATCCATGCGTCTCAGCATATAGTCATGGCAGCCACATGACCATGGAAGCATCTTCAGATGAATGCTGGCTCTTTGGCTATGAAATAGAGATGGGCACTGCCCCCTAGAATGGCCACAACTGTCAGGGGAAACCATTACCTTTATTTTAATTTCTTTGGCCACCTAATTCACCAGAGCAGCTTAGTTAGCAGAAACATAACAAAAATTAAAAAACAAAACAGTAAATATCCAGTGTTTACTTCTGGTTTCTGGAAAAAAGTGCCCCGTAGTAAACAATAGTTTCACTTAACAACCACAATGTTTATGTAATAACCGTCACGTTCGCTTAACAGCCACTGCAAAAAAAGATTTAAAATAGGGTCTGATCACGTGATGATCCACTCTGTAACTGTCATGACTTACAACATAATTGCTAAGCTCAATTACAACTGTAAGTTGAAGATTACCTGCACTGTTCCTCTTTCAATATATAAGTAATGTCCTAAAAGCCTTTCTAACATTTAATACAAATCAAATGACATGCATCGAAACGGTTTTCTTAGGGTGAGGAGCTCTGTGTTACTAATTTGCATTGCTGGTTCTGTCTTAACACTGTGGAGTCCTGGGTGCTCTCTGCACTTCGTGCTTGGTGCTTGAGTTTTTGGTCATCCCTGAGCTATCTTAGAAGTCCAGCTTGACTCATGGAGCCCATCTACCTGATGGTTTAATGGAGAATTTTCTGTGGAATGCTCTGGCATGTACTCTATTCAATTCAATGTAGCAAAACATTTTCCTGGATCAGATTCCCTTTGGGTATGAAACTGTCTCAGGCCCACTGATCTGAACAGTTTGTATCTCTGAACCAGCAGTTTTGTAAGGCTCAAACAGTCAGGCTCAGTCGGTGCAGTTTTAGTCAACAGGTTTATTGAAGCTCCAAGGTCACAAGAATTTATCCAATTGCTTGCCAAGAACCTGCACTCCCCCGATAAGGCTAATAGTCTTCACGAGGGATTGGACCTTTGGCATTTGTGCATCCATGGTGACTCCTGGCTTATCCCCTCTTAATCCCTTGCCTTGCCCTTCCTTCTCCCAAAAATCTTTGAGCATAGGATGATTTAAGAGCCCAATTCAAGCTTCCCATCCAAAAGAAAACAGACCTCCCAAACTTTGGCTTCGTTTGCCAATAAAGTAATTCCTTTAAATGTACATAATTATATCACCCAACATGTTTCTAGTCATCACACCTCCAAAAAAGATCCTGTTGAGTTAGCAGAGTTGCAAAAAGAGACTGATAGAATTATGAAGTGGGGAAATTATGAATTGCATTCCCATAAGGATAAAATAGGAGATGTGATTGGGGTATATAAAATTGTAGGATTTGATGCAGAGAACACTCTGTGTATCATAATCTGCATCCCAAAGTTGCCCATTGGAATTATATTAAGCAGAGTAATTCGGATCATGTAATTTAACCTTTGTCATTGGGTGCCCATGACAAACATGAACCAGTTGAAAATGAGATTAGACACATTTTTGGAGGAAAGAATATCCATAGTTCACAATCAAGATGGCTTTGCATTGATTCCAGTAACAGAGGAAGAAGACACCTTGTTCCTTTTTTCTGGAAACCAGGAGGAAAGTGGAGGTTTTGAATGCCACCTTGCTTGGGGGTCACCTGGGAATAGGCAGACCATTGCTTTTCTCCTTCGGTTGTTACAATCCTTGGAAGTAAATAAAAGGCAACATACCCCCATCTACAAAGGAAATCTCTCTGAAATGCTGAGCATTGAGATTTCAGAATGGTATGCTCCCTGATGTGCTTAATGACAATACTGTTGTACCTGGTTTGCTCTCCATTTTGCTTTGAGTCCCTTGCAATTTCTTTAATCTTTTGCATGTGTCTAAAAATTTGGCAGAGATCCATCACTGCAAACCAAAACCTTTAAGCTCATTCTGAAGATGCTGTTCACTCTAATTCTTCACTAATTCAGGTACCTTTCATCTGAATTCTTAGGGTCTGTGGGGTTCACCTTAAAAGGACAGTGTTTATTTTTTCTTAATAATTCCAAGATCTTTTCTTATCCAATGGAAGAAAATGGGAAACTCTCCCACGCTTTTATGATTGACTGTAGGAGAAGTTGCCATAAATACTGGCTTATTCAGCTCGTTCCTGAAGAATTAAAGGTGAAGAGCTCTTGGTTGCTTGCTTGCTTTTGTTTCTATCCTCTTTCATGGCACTGATTGGTTTTTACAGCTTGAGCTTTCTTTTATTAAAAGTTTTTGTTCATTCTAAGGGCAGTTCCTCTCCTTGTTCCTCTCCTTTGCTATGAACAATCTTAAAACAGCTGAATCTGTTACCTCTCCCTCTTTACCTAATACCCACTGCCGCTCCCCAAAATTACAGCTCCACTGAAAGAATGCATGCTTTGGTCTGGTGCCATTCCGCTTTTTATAATTTTAAGTCACTCTGTCCCACCATGGTTTTGAAAGGGCTGCTGTAAAAACAAAGCAGAAGCATTTGCTTGCATGGTTTTAATTAGCTGGCCTTTCTGGCTGTATCTTTTGCCTTAATGAACATTGTGGATGAGCTGAAGGCCAGGCATTTATGTAAAAGCATAATCTGGGTTTTCTATAGTTCTTTTTAAAGTTAAGAAATCTGGGTTAAGATTTATTTTTTTAAAAAAAATACTTTTCAATGTATCTACTTTGGCTGCCCTTATTCCAAAATGGGATATTAGATTGGAAATAAATTTATTATTGTAAAGCATCCAGAATCACTTAGGTGAGATGGGTGGTGTAGAAATTAATTAAATAAATAGATGCAGTTGTCTGTAGGAAATAGATGGGGAACGTACTGGAAGATTTTGCACTGTGTGTCCTTTTCTTTCTTGTCCACATTGTAGCTCAGCAAAGCATGATCTGCTCCAGTCCAATAAAAAAACCAAGAGGCTTTATGCAAGACTTGACATTTCTCCCTCCCTCTTTTGCCTAGATATCAGTGACATCACTGAGATGCAAGGATATAGTGCTGGCTTGTATTCGTGGCAGCTGGACCACTGCAGTCAAGGTTCCTTATGCCTCTCATGCTCCACAGGTCGATCTCCTTACAACCTGCCCAGCTGCTGCACTTGTATCCATGACAGGTGAAATAAACTCTCCAGAATCTGCTTTTTAGACTTCTTGAACCAATTGTGAAAATTTCTGAGCCATTCTTGGCAGAGGAAGGGTAGCTGCAAGGACGCGCTGAGGCCAAGTCACTCTGACCCACCGTGGTTTTGAAAGTCACTCTGGCTTTTTGGACAGTATCTACTGCCTTAATGGACACTGTGGATGAGCTGAAGGCCAGGCACTTATGTAAAAGCATCATCTGGGTTTTCTATAGTTCTTTTTAACGTTAAGAAATCTGGGTTAAGATTTATTTTTTTAAAAAAAATAATACTTTGGGCTTTTATTTATGTATGTGTCTTTTATTCCACTTGTATTATTTTTACACATTTTTCAAAATGTGAACACACATTGTATTCTTTCCTTCTTTTTTCCCCACAACAATATCTCTGTGAGGTGGGTTGGGGTGAGAGAGAGTGATTGGCCTCAAGTCATGCAACTGCCTTTCATGCCTAAGGGAAGACTAGAAGTCACAGTCTCCTGGTTTCTAGGCCAGCACCTTAACCACTATACCAAACTGGCTCTCACTTAAATTGATTTTAAATGAATGAACATCTAAAATCATCCCCTTCTGCAAAGATCAGATACAACAGACAAAACTTTCCTTTGGTCAGCAACAGGGTTATTTTGTATTTTAAAACTGAGTGTGCAAATTTTGGGGGATGGAGGGAAGCGCAATGATTGGGTCTGAGTGACTTGTTAAAATTTGCACTCTTGCAGTTGACATTGTCTAAACCAATGCTTCTTAGCCACTTGAAGATGTGTGGACTTCAACTTCTGGAATTCCCCAGTGGCTGAGGTTGAGAAACACTTACCTAACTGAGAAACTTGGGAAGCTCAAGGGGTAGCAGGGCATACCAGAGCTTGAATACTAGGCTAGGAAATTGAATACTATTTGAATTGAGAAAGCCTTTTGGTTAAAAGGTGAAACGTCTTCTACTTGAGAAAAATCCAGTCCAGATGCCTCTTTTTTAAACTTCATTGCGATGCAATTACCCTGGACGAGTGAGAGTCTTCACAGACATATTTTGGAAATGACAATACAGTTTTATACTGTTGATCAGAAACTGCATGCTGGCTGAGAGTTGTGCTCAACTCAAAGGAGGTTTTCCTTTTTAAAAACCAGGACAAAAACTGCATTTCCTTTGATTTAATTCAAAGAAGTTAAAATAATTGTGGATCACAATGTGACATGTTCTAACAGCAGGAGCAGTGTAACAGTGCAACAATGACCTCAAATCATGGAGGCATGGGGATGGGGGTGGATATCTTCATTGGATGTGCTCAAGTGGAAGCTAAAAAGCCTTTACAGGAGATGCTTTCATGTGAATTTGTGTACTAAACAGGGTTAGACTCCATGGCCACAGTAGTCCCTTCTAACTATAATTTTAGAACTTGACCTTGGTTTGTTGTGTGATGGGTATATGGCCAACAGAGAAGACAATGAGAAAATGAGTAGCTAAAATGTCAAGCTAACAGACAATTCTATTTCAATTCAAAATGCACTGTGAAATTCTTATTGTAATTACGCTGTGAGATGGTCTGCTTGTTGAACTGTTGTGAAGACAATGCAAAACAATCCTTATGTAAAACATCTTCAGCACTTTTGGAGAAATGAGTGGCAAATATAGAATAATTGATGTGTTTGATGCATCCTTCTGAAAGTTGCTTTGTTTTCTAACAGGGCCCCTCTGAAAATGTTATGTGAAAGTATGAAAAGACAGATTGTTTCCAGAGCCTTCTATGGATGTAAGTTCTTTTCATGGGCCTGGATCCCAACTGCACATCAAACTAACTGCCTTCCAAGCCTAATACTGTCCATGCAAAAACATCCATCAAAAGAGCTCAAAATGAGGAAGTTAGTGGACAGAGCAACCCAAGGCAAACTCCATCTGTTTTATTATGTGTGTTGACATTGCGTACACACGGAAAAGAGGCAGGGGGGTGTATCACAGTGGTCTGTCTACCACCTTGCCCATTTTGATCCTCCCCTCCCCCCACTTGGACACCATTGCTTCCAGGTATGCCACATTTATTTTATTTATTAAGAAAATTTAACCACCCTTCTCACCCACACTGACTCTGGGCAGCTTATAGAAATAAAACCCCAAATACAAAACCCAATGACACCCTTCCCCAGTGACAATAATCAAACAAACCACTTGATGGGCTCCATATCACCCTGAGCTCCCCAGGCCTGTTGACAAAACTATATCTTCAGCGCCTTTCAAAAAAATGTCAAGGTGGGGGCCAATCTTATCTCTAAGGGGATGATGAGGGAAGGAGCCACCGTGGAGAAGGCCCTTCTTGGTTCCACTAGATGGACCTCCTTAAGAGAGGGGACCAGTAACATACTCTGCCTTCCTGCTCTGGTGGGTTGGGTAGATATAATTGGGAAAATTACATCATATAACATTGCAGCTTCCATCATCCTTAGCCAGCATTATGCTGGGTGGCCAAATTAAAGAAGGCCAGCATGGGATATTGATTGCACTTAATGGATGATGTAATGGACTTCAACTGCACCTGAATGAACTAACTGCAGATCACATATTTAACAACCCATTTCCGGATGATGATTGAAGTGCTTTTTATAGCAGTTGCGATCAAGAGGGGAATCTGTAGTGAGGAAGATGAAGGATTTGAACTTAATCATCATCATAAAGTTTAAGGGAATTGTTCTGACTATGCTTAGGATTTCAATAAACATCTTCTGCTCTATAGCTAATACAAAATAATTCTATTGGACAATTTTTTTGTTAGTTAGAATGTTTCAATACAATAAAAGTATACACAATTAAAAGAAGATTATGACAGAAAATTAGAAAAAGTAAGTATAGAATTATAACTTCCACCCCTCTTCTTATCGAGTAATTATCATCTTATTCTTTCTCCTTCCTCTTTGACCTTTTTAATCCCCATATCCATAAAGACCAATTCCGTCTTTTTACTTTCAACAAAAAGTCCCTATGAGGCTTCCTGTCTTTTAAAAAAAGTATTTATATTTTTTTCTCACCAAATTGGTGAGCTTTGCCTTTTCTTCAAGTTCCATCAATTTTATAATCCATTTTCTAATGTGGATATTTCCATATTCTTCTGTCTTTATGCAAATAATAATCTTGCCATAGTTACCAATAAAAATACAATAACAATTCAGTTTCATCATAATACAGTAGTAATATGCAATATCTGTTGCATCGTTGTGTGAGTTTGCACCCAAAATTTCTTTGCCTTTTCACAAGTTCACCAGGCATGGTAGAAAGTTCTTTTTCCTTTTCACATTTCCAACATTGGTTTGATATTCCTTTATATATTTTTGACAATTTAACTAGTGTCATATACCAAAAATATCTAATTTTATAAAAGTTATCTCTTAAATTATAACACAATGTAAATTTAATACCACTTTTTCCACATTTTCTCCTATACAAATAGTCCCTGACTTACAAGCATTTGTAATCAAACTTACGATGGCACTGATTATCATTTTATCCAGTCCTCATACTTACAATTCTTGCAACAGCCTCACAAATATGTGATCAAAATTTTAGACCTTGGCAACTGGCATGTATTTATAATGGTTGCAGTATCCCAGGATCATATTTTCACTGTCTGTGATTTTTCCCATCTGGTGTCTGGCAATAAAGTCAATAGGCGAGCTGGATTTACTTAATGACTACATGATTTGCTTAACAACCGCAGTGATTTGCTTAACAATTCCCTTGGCAAAAAAGGTTGTAAAATCAGGCATGACTCACTTAATAACTTAATTTCCTTGCTTAGCAACACAAATTCTGGTCCCAATTATGGCTATAAGTCAAGGACTATCTGTATGCCCATATTTATACTGTAAGAACCAACATTTGAAGCTCAGGAATGATCAAAACTCTGTACTGTAATCCCAACCTTGCTAAATTCCCTTCCACTAAAAATCTGCTATTTTAAGACAGGTTCACATGTCCCTTCCTACAAGCTTGCTCATAAGTGGAGTATGCTGTAAAATAGTCAACAAAGTGCTATGACCTGAAAGTTCAGTTCCTGAGAAACCAAGATGTAACATCTAAAGTTGATGACAATGACTAAGGACATCTGATGAATTCCAGTTAAAACAATCTGGCCATACAGGTGGTCCTCAACTTATGACCATTAATTTAGTAACCATTCAAAGTAACAACAGTGCTGAAAAAAATGACTTACAACCGATCCTTGTATTTATGACCATCACAGCATCTCCATTGGCAACTGCCCTATATTTATGAGACTGCAGTGATCACCATTTGCAACTTTCCCAGCTGGCTTCTGACAAGCAAAGTCAATAGGGGAAGCTGGATTCACTTAACAACTGTATCATTCATTTAACAATGTGGTGATTCGCTTAACGGTCCCAGCAAAAAAGGTCATAAAATCAGGCACTTAACAGCTGCCTCACTTAGCATCAGAGGTTCCAGTCCCAATTGTGATTTTAAGTTGAGGACACCCTGTACACTGCCTCCCGTGGATCAGTAAGTCACAAAAATAACATAGGACTCTGCTAGTTTGAACAATAAATGCCACATCTGATAAATGTGTGTATTTTCTTCTCCCCACAGGGCTTGCTTACTGCCGTCACTTATCCACTGTCCGAACTCACTTGTCTGCATTGGTGAATCATTCCATCATCCCACCAGATAAACCCACGAGTGCTGCAGAGGGGTTGACCAAAGAGGTCTGGAGCAAATACCAGAAGGATAAGAAGGTAAGACTGTCACAACAGTGCTGAAAAAGGTGATTTATGACCATCCTCCGCTTATCATGATGTCCACAGAATCAGGTGCTTTGCAACAGGCTCACATTGATGATAGTTCTTGTTGTCCTTGATTGCTCAAATAAAACTTTCATGTTCAGTGGCGCTGTATCTCTGAACATAGTACAATGTTTGTGGAAGCTACAACACAGCAATGGATCCTAGAGGCCACTGGCTAGCCTGGTTATCAAATACAAATTCTCCTGCTGCTTATTTATTTATTCATTAGATTTAGTTTATTAGACCTTTGTTATGTTATAAGTGACTCCTTCCTCCTCTTTTCTCCACAAATCTATGATGTGGATTGGACTGAGAGAGAGAGAGAGACTAGCCCAAAGTCACCCAGTCAGCTTTCATGCCTAAGGCAGGACTCGAACTCACAGTCTCCCAGTTTCTAGGCCAGCACTTTCACCACTACACAATGATTGTACTTTTTTGGGGTTTGATCATGTCCTAATTTTACAACAAACTCTATCTAAGCAAATAGCTGTTTTTATCACAAAGTCATCTTTAGCTATTAAAAAAGGAAACATTTTCCAGTTCTGAGTTGGTAAATGTTTGCTGATTTTCCCATAACTTCTCTCTCAATCTCTTCCTTCCATGTTAGAATTACAAGGAATTGGAGCTGCTGAGACGGGTCTACTACGGTGGGGTGCAACATGAAATTCGGAAGGAGGTGTGGCCCTTCTTGCTGGGACACTACAAGTTTGGCATGAGCAAGAAAGAAATGGAGCTGGTACTTGTTTGACTTCAGCATTTCAAGGAGAGATTTTAGAAGATGATAATTAAATTTCTCAGGAGACTCGATAAATACAAAAAGATTCTCGATTCAATCTCCACCTTTCTGGTTAAAAGGATGAGATAATAAGTCAAAGATCTCTCTCTGTGTCCCTGAAAAACCATTTGTCGTTGAAATAAGAAAATACTGAGCTTTGCAAAATTTGTTGGCTGGGATTTTGAACAGCAAAACAAATGGAAATGTTTACATTCTCCTTGAACTTTTTATCATGAGAATTAGAAAGCCCACATGGCAAGGTCAATATGATCTTTAGGGTTTCTGCTTAAGGTTGAGCAGGTTATCATAGATTTGATCATTGTTTATGTTTCTGTAGAATTGCTAGCCTGAAATAAACTCTTCCCTTCCTTCCTAAGGTGGATGAGGACATTGTACATCACTATCAGAAGGTGATGACTGAATGGAAAGCCTGCGAGGTGATTGTGAAGCTTCGGGAGAAAGAATCTCAAACAGCCACCAAGTTTTCCTCTGGGAGCAGCATAGATAGTCATGTGCAGCGGCTAATCCACAGGGACTCCACCATCAGCAATGATGTAAGATGATGGGTTGTGTCCATGCAATGAAGTCACATTTCTCTCTGTCATAAGAACATCTGCAAAGCGAAGAGCAATCATTTCCTTCCATATTTCCATATCTTAGAGTTAGCCAACCAGAAAGGGGACTCCACTTTGCAAAATGTTGTCAGTGTTAAAAAACATAATTGTTTGTGATGCCTCAGGTATACTTCTGGAGGCCATCACAGTTCTTACTGGTGACCACTGCTTTAAATGAGTTTGAAAGTAAAGTAAAAAACCTCATAGATGGGGGAAACCCTATTGATAGTTGTTGCCCTTAATGGCTCAAATAAAACTTCCATGTTCAGTACTGTATCTATGGTCCTGGAACAACAACATATCTGGGAGGCAACAACACAGCAGAGGATCCTAAAGGTGGCTGGAGCTGGGTGGCCAATAAATTTAAATAAATAAGTATGTTGTATTTATTCAACATCATGATGATGTTACCTAGCTGGGTTATGAAATGTCTGCAGGAAAACAACCAAGCTCAGAGAGCACTAAGGACTCCACAGTTCAACCCTGAGCTACAAATATTCTCTTCTATTTTTTCTATCAAAAATAAGGCGTATTTTTGGAGACATTGGCTGGCTATTGTGTTTGCTGAACTAGATATAGCTTTCTTTGATCCAACTGGGTTTCCTGATATTCTTAAGAGGAGTCATCCTCCAACCTATGTCGTAAGAACATCTGAAGAACTGTCATTTCTTTCTGTATGTCCATGCCTTAGGGCTAGCCAAGCAGATATTTCTAAGGAGATCATGCAAGGACAACATTTTACTTGCATTTTTGTCTTCTGGCAGCTGCAGACAAATGTGACATCATATTTTTCTAAAAATATCCAGTTAGCTTTTCTATCTTTGATTTAGCTGTATTGATCCCTTTCGTGTTTTTCCAGGTGTCCCTTTATATTTGAGTACGCTCAGGGTTTACTGGATTTCATGGGGAGGATTATAATTATTTTTCTCTATATTGTAAATCTCAGGATTCCTTCAGATATGCTGTTACTTTTTTTTAGGTCTCATACGACTCCTTTGGGCTATAATCTCATTGGCAGTTGCCATCTGCTTTTGCTTTTAGAAGGAATGAAAAATAGATGTCAAAAGAGTAATCTTTCTGGTACCTCCTAAGGAAGTTAATAAATGGGGATAAGGCAAGGCTGCATCTGTTTTTAACCTCCATGGATAAGTTGACTACTTTGGTCAGTTGATATCTTTGTAGTCTTTTCATGATATAATAACAACCCTCCCTGGCATTGATCTCATCAAGGCTGTTAGGAGAATAGAGGCCTTGAAATAGAAAGGAGTCACATAGAAAGCATAATTATAATTCTATGGAATAATAATTATAATTCTATGGAATAATGGAATTAATAGAATTAACTTAAAGATTCAAGCTGAAATTTCGTAACAATAAGAGAAATTGAGTAGGAGAACCAAGGTCCAATGTGTTCTCCAGTATTAGATATCTTTGAGCAAAAGCTAACTAGACCATCATTGGGAATTTAATTTGAGTTCCCACCCTGTATGGAGATTGGACTCATGATCTCAAGGACCTCTTTCAATTTTATGGCAGTGTCCATGCCTCATGTTTAACCAAGTTACTTACAAACCAAGCATCACCCAACATGGAAAGATTAGTTTGAAGGTTAGTCATTTTTTTGTGGCTTGGGCTGACATCATAAATAAATCAAATTCACAAAGCCACGAAAAAGTGAACAAGTTGAAGGATCCAAAATATAGGTTAAGCATCTAAACATCTTCAGCAGAGTTGTGAGAAAAGAGGGTCTATGGTTCTTTTCTCAAATTAATTTTTCTTTTCTTTCTGTCTGACCAACCTATTGCTCTTCTCAGGTGTTTATTTCTGTGGATGAAATGGACTCAGTTGACCGAGAACTGAAGGCACATGAAGACCAGTCTTTGACCAGGGCTTGCTTAGATGCACCAACAGTTGTGGTGGCAGTTGATCAACAACAGTCAGTAGAGTTTGACTCTCCTGACTCCGGACTCCCTTCTTCTCGGAATTACTCGGTTACATCAGGCATCCTCTCCAGCATCGATGATGGGCAAAGCATCTGTTTTGAGGATGGGACTGAAGAGGAAACTGGCCTAGAGCTGCAGAGACCAGATCTGGATCATGTTTCACCAATCAAGGGCTTGGCTACTCCAAGCTTTACAATGGAGGAACAGCCGTGTTCTCAAATGGACTGTAAAGCAGCCGCAGAAGAAAGCATCTCTGTGTGCTCTGCTGCTTATACGGTAGGTAAGGGCCAAGGGTGGACTTGGGTGTGTACAGGAGAAGTTCTCCAAATTGTAGGCAAAGACACTTGATTTCTGAGAGAACAAAAAGGAACAATACAGCAAAATCCTTGTTGGAAGGAGATATATAAAAGTGCTTAAAGAGGCTTGGGAGAGAAAGAAACACACAAAGGGTTTACAA
>JANHZU010001052.1:122867-143566 GCA_032468055.1 Acrochordus granulatus
AGAAAGAAAGTGTAGTTATTTCCATAATAGGGATCAATCAAGATGGCATAAAAAGGGTTTGCAATATTTTTCTGCAAAGCTGTTCATTGGGCAAAGTGCTGTAATTGCTACCACCACCCCAAAAATATAAAGAAACACAGGGAACAATAAAAAGCTACAAACATCTACCTTGTTTTTAGAATCTTGTCTTCCTCGTTCCAGCTTTCAGATGCTATTGTTTATTTTTAGTTGGTATTGTTTGTTTTGCTTTTGGTATCTTTGTTCTTGGGTGTGTTGCATACCACCGAGAGTTGCATTAGTTGAGTTAGGTAGGTATTTAACTCTACTAAATAAATTATCAATAAGAAGTTAAAATATGTAATAACTTGCCTCACATAGAATATTAGAGAATTTAGCAAATTGCACATTCTTCTGCAATCCTTTGTTAGTTTTGAAGTTTTTACTCTTAGCATTGTTCTTTTAGACCAGATTAAAAAAAAAGATCAGTGTTTCTCAGCTTCCTCAACTTTAAGATGGGTGGATTTCAACATGATATATGCAAGATGTGTCCCAGAGTTTGGCTGACTGGGGAATTCTGGAAATGGAAGTCCATATATCTTAAAGTTGTCAAGTTTGAAAAACACCAATTTTCTGACTCCGATCCAGGAGTCTTCTTCAGTCTCATACGTTTCTCTGTAACATCTAAAAATAAAAAGTCCAGTTGCCTTTTTAAAATTCGGTGTGCAACTTTTTTTTGGCAATTTGCTACAAGACACAATCTAGATTAATGAGAATATACATAGACACAATTCAACCCTGAGTTACAAGTATACTATTCTGTTGAGTTACATCTGCTAAGCAGTTGAGATACAACACATAGTAGGATAAAAATCAAATACATCACACACACACACACACACACACACCACATAGACACAGGCTTTACAATAGCTATGCTTCCTGCTTTTCCTCTGCCAGCTCACCCCAGGGAGGGTTTAACCTGGAACAGCATCCTGAGTCAGCTATGTTGTGCAAGTACAACCACAATGTGGCAGAGAGTTCCACAGGTTAGCCAAGACTGCACGAAAGCATGAAATCTCTTGTCTCCATATTCACATTTCTTTTGGACTGATTTTTGCAGAGACTGACGCTAAGGAAAGAGGCACCGTTCCATCAAAGATCTTTGATTTCCTCTACAGCGAAGAACAGACTTTCAGCAACTAATAGAGTAAAGCTTTGGCCAATGCCACTATGAGAAAAATATTTGTGTGCTTTTCCAAGGAATCTCTTCACGCCAGCTTTTGGCATATGTAAGTGTGGGAATCATATGCAAACTGTCAGCAAATCAATATATAAGATGATTTGGCACAAGTTGTATTTCTTACTGAATATATCCCAATTTTTTTCCTTCTACCACAATTGCCACGTTTGCTCTCCGAATCGTCCTCGCTTGCATGCCAGTGAGACCAGAGAAAGGAGCTACCCCAAGCAGCTAAGAAAACACCCTTTAGAAACGCTGCCATTAATTTTCAAACAAAGGCCGTTCCCTTCCTTTAATGGGGTTGTACATCAGCACATCCAATTATGCAAGAGCTGCTCATCAGCCAAATAATGTCAACACATAGAAGTTGGTTATGACCTACTGGCATGAAATAAAACACATGTGCTTGGTTACAGTTGCCTCAGATTCACGGCTGCATTTAGACACTGCACCCAATTCCAGCTCAAGAACCTTAACCGTTTGTCTGAATGGGACAAACTACAACTCCTGATCCATTGTCGGAAAACACAGTTGCTGGTTTACACCCCTCGGTTTGTTCCACAGATTTGCCACCTGGTAGCTTCCACGGATTATCACAGAAGGGTTGGAAGGGACCTTGGAGGTCTTCTAGTCCGACCCAATTTCTCCCCAAAGCAGGAATCCTTGGACTATCCCAGTTAAATAGCTGTCAATCTTTTCTCGAAAATCTCCAGTAATGAAGTGCCCACGATTTCTGGAAGCAAGCCATTCATTGCTTAATACGCATAGTCGTCGACGTACAACCACAAATTCGGACCAGAAAAAATTGAATATGAGATCGTTACCGTGGTTTGAAGAAACAACCTCCTATTTCTTGCATCTGACTAAATAAATCTAGAATGCAAGAAGAAGGGAAAGGCAAAGACTGCCACTGTACATGGAGGTTCCATTTAGCCAGCATGGTTGATTTTATTTATTAAATTTACATACTACCCATTCTCACTATCCAGATTGACTCTGGATAGTGATGGTAATTTATTACTATAATTAAATTATTACGGCTGACAGATTCTGGGTACCTTACAATACCCAGACAATTAAAAACAATTTAAAAAACATGAAAGACACAGCAACCCAGACTAAAAACTATACCAATAAAAACATGATAGGAGACCCACAGCAACACTACTATTAAGAACCTTCTGGAGCCCCAGGAGATCGGGCATTATATATATCTTAAGGGGATGCCATTCCAGAAGACAGAGGCATCAACAGAAAAGTGCTGTCCTTTGGTACCACGTGATGGTATTTAATTGAGGAGACTTGGAGGGTACCAAATCTGCCCAAATATACTAGGTGAACAGAAATAATTGGATATAGACGGTCCCCCAAATAACCAGACCCTATACCCTGAAGAGCTTTATACATAATAACCAGCACCTTGAATTGTACCAGGAGGTCAACTGGCAGACAACACAGCTTAGGACACATGAGCATAATGAAACATCATGTGCTGCTGCATTTTCAACCAGCTATAGCTTCTGAATGGTCTTCAAGGGCAGCCCCATGGAAAGTGCACTGCAGTAGACCAGTCATGAGGCGAATGGAGTATAAAGGACTGTGTAAAGGGCCTCCCAGGTTGGGAGAAGGATGCAACTGGTGCACAAGATGTACCTGTGTGAAGCCCTCTGTGGCCATAGTTGCCCACAGGTACAAATCGAGGAAGATCCCCCCCCGCCGCAGGTTGCACCCCAGTTTCAAATGGAACAGTGCAACCCCATCAAAAACCAGCAGTGGAAACATCCCATATCTAGGGGGTCTAAAACAGCCACAGCCACTCAATCCTGTCACAACTAAGAGCTACCAACCTGCCTTTTCCTCCAGAAATTTAACACTCTCAGAGTCATGTAGCTAGGGATCACCATCCCACTAAGGTGGGGCAGAAAATATCCAATGCTTAATTCTTAAAATTTCCAGTGCTTAAGTTTTGAGAATGTCACTGATCGCACACTTCTTCTATGCAAATCAACCTAATATGCATATGATTTTTTTCTCTGTTCAAAATGTTTTCTGAAACCTCCATCACCAGTCAACGCACTTTGATTTAGTTAGTTATAATTAATGTCTGCTTCTTCTGGAATCTCCCACTTACTAGGAAGTAGAAAAACAAGGCGGAAGATCCCTCCTAGCAGAGGACAATAATATTATTTTCAATTATCCTTTGCTACACATACCATTTCAATGTTTTTAAAAAAGGAAGTGGGGACAAAACTTCGCTGGCTTTCCCCAATCCACTCAACTTTGGCTTCCATCATTTAATTAAGGGGATTCTGGGAAGTGAAGTCCAACACATCCGTCTGGGCTAGACCAACACCTGGTGCTCACAATGTTACTCCTTACATCTCAGAACCAAATAAAAACGGGAGTCAATCCGCGTTGTAGGCTCTACCTGGATATATCTCAAGGCACTCCTTAGGACACTGAGGTTTGAGGTTTTCTTGTCGTCGACATTGGGGATGTTCCTCTTCAGGGTCTCAAAACATTCTTTCAAGTGGGCACGTCTACAGAGACAAAAATCCAAATTTAATCAGCCTGCAAAATAAACTTGATTTTCATCAAGATGATGTGCCAACTGGATCGCTGGGCCTGAGGATTGATGTAGTAGGATCATCAACCTCTCAGCTCCCTTAAGACAGCACTTCTCAACCTTGGCAACTTGAAAAAGTGTGGACTTCCTCTGCCAGAAGTCTACACATCTTCAGGCCACCAAGAGTGAGAAATAATGCCCAAAGGGAATCTTGGTGAGCCCCTGAAATTATTATTTTTTAAATAGAGTATTTTTAACTACTTCAAATTTCACAAGATTTCAGATGAAAAGTGTTAATGTCCAGGAGGTCTGGGTGTTCTTGTGAAAAAAAAAACAAGAAGTCTGGTGGAGTTTTGATGATCTCACGCAATGTCAGATGATTTTTTTTTTTGAACAATTGTTGTTTGTAGGAAGTACCAGGTGCTTCTTCGGGTGACTAAATCCTAACCTCGTGATTTACTTTGCGGTGCTCAAGATTGCTGAAGCTAATTGACACAAGAGTTTCATTCAGAGGCATCCCATGCACCCAATGGAGGTGTGGGAGCAGAACAAATAAAGTCCCCACATCGAAACACCACACACACCTATGCACCTGACCTTTTGCGCTGTGTTACAGAAGCACAAAGTCAACAGAAGCTCCAGATAATTAGTATCTCTTCCATAGCCTAACACAAAAAGGATGCAAACTATTACATAGCCTGTCCACCCTTTAGTTGCTTACTCACGTCAGCTAATCTCATCTTGGAAATTACTCAGCTTCGGTGTTCTTAAAATGTTAGGCAGAAAGTTCAGACATGCGAGGATGAGGGAATCCTACTTCGGAAAGGGACAGAGTGCAGTGGCAGAGCAGAGAAAGACGAAGTGTGATCATGACAAGCAGGGGACAAAATATTGGCTTGCAGGAAGACGTGTTGTGCTTGGGCGTTGCAACTGATAGACTCAGAAAATCAAATTAGGATAAAGAATGAGAAAGTATTAAAATGAAAAAGATAGAGCAAAAAGAAAAAAGAAGAGCTTGAGAAAAGAAGAAGAGCTAATCAACATCAGTGCTAGCACTGAAGATGTTACCTAGTTGGGCAGTGAAACGTCTGCAAGAAAACCAAGCTCAGAGAGCCCCAAGGACCCCCCAGTTCAAACCTGAGCTACAAATATTTTCTTCTGTCGGAATAGAATATATTTACTAAGGGTTAAAATGTAGGATTCTTAATGTCCTCTGCAAACCAAACAATTTGGTTGTTTTTCTGCAGGCATTTCATTACCAGGTAATGTAACGTCATCAGTGGAACCATCAGCTAGCGAAATCAGAAATCGTCCTTGGAAATGGCTTTGCACATCAGTTTGGCCTAAAACCTGCTTGATGGAACTACCAAGAGAGATTGAGCCAAACTGAAATTCAAAAGCAAAAAAAAACACGTTTGAAAGGGGCATCTAACTTATGATTTGCACTCAACGTAACTCAATACAGCATCCAAGTAGACAAAACCACCCATAGCAACTGCTTTGCACTTCTTTAGGGGCGATGATGGGAGGTAAAGCAGCAGACAAGCAACATTATATTTGGTGTGTCTACTGAGCACTGAGAAATGCAAACTACAGTTAGTGCAAATCATGGTTTGGCTTGCTGCCTTAACTGAACAGTTTCTTTTTAAGGACATTCACTAAGCATTACCAATATTCCTGGGAACCTTTGTATATCTACAATAACTGCTGGAAAACAACTGACTGAAAAACCCAAACTGTCTCCAGTTTATGTGCAAAAAATGATCATTTTGGAATTTTAAAAGACACATACCTGTTCTTCTCCAATTTATTATGGACTTCTCGGGTGCCAACCCTAAAATACAGGAAGGGAGGAAAAAAAATCAGAAAAAGCAAGATCACTGCCAAGCATCCAAGTTATAAAGTCAGAAACATTTCTGGAAGAGAAAGCATCTTAATTTTTACACTTTGCAAAAGGTTATTAAAAGTACTGGAAAGGAAGTATTTTATCCCACAAGAGGGGAAGGTATGCGCGTGCGCGTGCATGCATGCAGCTGTGTCTTTACACAGGTGTATTCTGCACCGAGTTTTTTTTTAGAGACGTTCAGGACGATTCTAGAATCAAACTGCTCATCAAGCCAAGCGCACCCAGTCCCACATCACAGGGACGCAAGATGTGCGTGGAACACCGACGGCCACATCCTTGTTGCCCTGGTAACAAATGCATCTGTTATTTGCAGGCAACCTGCTGAGGGAAACGCATAGCCCTTGCAGCCTCCGTATCTGACAAGGAAAATCCGGAACACCAGAAACATGTCACCCTGATCACAGAATGCAAGGCGATTTAGGGACGAAAGTGAACAAGGATCTTCTCAGGAATTCTGGAGGGAATCCGACGTGCAAATTAGACTCGGCATAAACCATGACCTTTGCTTCTTTCCCGAAATCTCTACGGGCATTCCATGTGCGTGCTCATTGGCCATCGCTGGCCACTCCCCAAATTGGTGTCTTTCACACGGGCTGGGACTTCAAATCCCAGAATTCCCCTGCCAATTACAACAAAAGACAGGGGGGATTCTGGGAGCTCCATTCCCAGCGCAGTTAGGGAGCACCAGATTGGAGACGGCTGGTCTTTCTAGTTCAGATCTTCGCTTCCCACAATGGCCAGGAAGAAAATCGCAGAGAACCACCAAACCGAAAATTATCGTTCTTGTACAACCTCAGCCACTGGCATTGGCAGCATGGTTTTGAGCATGGAAAATCTGCTGGGACCAATTTTCTACATATGAGCGTTCGGTCCATAGTTATCTAGATTTAAAAGACTGGACTTTCATTTCTCTAGAATGGAAGGTCAATTCCTGCACTGGGCAGCGGGTTGGACCAGAAGACCTCCAAGGCTGTAAAGGACCCTAATGATTTAAACATGGGAAAACCTTCATCTGGTAGAGTTTATCCTATTCTAAACCGGGATAAAACAGCTCCATAGAGGTAGTCCTTGACTTATGACCACATTTGGGACCGGAAAATTCATCCTTAAATGGTGCAGCTGTTACATGAGACATCACATGAGTGCACCTGATTTTACAACCTTCTTTGCCGTGACAGTTAAGCGAGACATTCGGTCATTGACTGCTTGTTGGAAGTTGGCTGGCAAGGCTGCAAACGGCGATCACACGACCCCAGGATGCTGCAACCATCATAAGTACACGCTTGTTGCCCAACACCCAAATCCCTATCCCATGACTACAGGGACACTGTGACGGCCATCGCTGCAAGGACCACTCGTGAGTCACTTTTTCAGCTCGGTTGCATCGTCAGTCGCTAAACAGACGGTTGTAAATTGAGGACTACTGTAGTTCATAGGATTCCCCACTAACCTTTCTGTTTTCAGTGCACACAATCCCCTTCACCAAGTCACTTCAAGACACGGATGGGATCTTAGCGTGTGTGTGAATACGGCCCACTGAGCTAATTGATTATGCAAACCCAAGAGACGGGTTAATTCCATTAGGTTAAGAATTCTGTTTAATGCAGTCCCCAGGTTTGCAGCAGCGGGGGCAAACCGCTCAGGGACCATCATTCGTCATGATGAACGCACTGATCATTATGACACAAATCTTCCTCTTTCTCCATTATTCTCATCCTTCCTTTCCATTCGACCCTTCTCACAACGGATTAGCCATTGTGGAAGGAAGCAAAGATCTGAACTAGAAAAAATCTGAACTAAAACTGAACTAGCCAGTTTTATCAGCAAGATTACAGGATTAGCAACTTGCAGTTCTACGCCAGACTGCTGGAAGCTGATGGAAGGGCGTGTCCCCCCCCTATTTCCGAGGGTCTCGACCTAGAATCTCTGCGAAGGAGGACCCTTTGTCCTTTTCCTGAATTCCGATCTTCACTGACGTCTTCCTCTTTCTTCAGAAGAAAAGAGCTCCTGGGGTCTGGAGACTGCCCTGCTGGGGCATCCCAGGTTCATCCCTGCGCATCTTCTGTTTCAAGCCAGTGTCAAGAGAGGACTTTCTTACCTAAATGCTATCAGAGCCAGTACTCGTGTGAAAGACCCAATCCCTTTCAGTTCAGCAACAGTGAGGTAGTCATAAGGTGAGGTAGTCCTCACCTTATGACCGTAACCAGTATCAGAATTTCCATTGAAAGTCATTGCAATCATAAGTCGCATTAGATCGAACGTTATGACAATGTTTACAGCGATCCTTAAGTGAACCATCGCAGTCATTAAGCAAATCACATGGTTTTTAAGAAAATCCAGCTTCCCCAATGGGGGTTTCTTGCCGTTTTTGCTGGAATTGGACGAAAAAAAGGCCATGTGATCACTTGACCATGATCACGTGACCGCTGCAACCAGAAGTCCAAATGTGAGCCAACTGCCCAAATTGTGATCATGCAACTGCAGGGGTGATGCAATAGTCTTAAGTGTGAGTACAGGTAGCAAATCACTTTCTCCAAGGTTGTCATAACTTCAAACAGTTGTTAAACTGTCATAAGTCGAGGATTACATGCACTGAACATCTCCCCACAAGATGCTACAGGCCCTTCCACTCACCCGCCAGGTCTCTTCTTCTGCTCATTGGGCTTGGCCTCTTCTGACGGGTTCACCTTGACACTGAGCGGCGGAGGCACATGATGTGGGAGGAGTGGCTGGTGCGTTGGCGGCTGGGGCTTGATTGGCGGCTGGGCCATGTGATGCTGAGAAATGGCCAAGACAGAGGTGGCGTAGTGGGACAGCTGGCTGGGGCTGGCCAAAGGTGGCGTGGGGGCTTTGATGTCTGGGAGAAGGGGACCCGAAGTCTTCTGGATCACGGGGGCCATCAGCGGGGGCTCCTTGCTGAGACCCATGTTTACCAGGGGTGAGTGCCGCTGGATGAGTGGAGGTGACAAGGTGCTCTGGGGGGCTGGCTGAGGGGGGCTGGTGACCACAGGGATGGGGATAACGGAAATGGGGGCCGCCAGGGAAGGGGGAAGAGGAGGGGGAGGAGCCGGAGTGGGCGGAGACAAAGATCCTGCCTGGAGGTCACTGCGCGGTTCTTCCAGCTGTGCGGCATGGTTAACCCTTTGCAAGCTGGCCTTCTTCTGCTCCTGTTCATGCTCCTGGCAGAGTTTTTCATGTTTTTCATTCTCCTCTGGAAAAGAGAGAGAGAGAAAGAAAAGAGAGAGAGAGAAACACTCCATCTTTACTAGGAAATGTGCATGGTTCTATCAACTATCTATTGCAACAACACTTCAAGAGAAATTTCAAAAATCCCTCACTTGCGGTTCACTACTAACATATACGAGACTTCCTTGTGAGCTGATGCAAAGAGGAATGAAAAAAGGACTCAAGCGAAAACCAGCCTCGGGCCCACAATTGGGAAAGAAGTGTGCAACAGCAGTTCAAGAAAAAAGAAATGGATCCGGCTCTCCACAAGAGTAAACTGCAAAACTTTAATCTCTCAAAGGGAACCTTCTTAATTATTAAAATTATCTGTTAATCCCATCCTTACGTCCACATATAAAAAGCTGTTAGTCCGCACGATTCAAGTTTATTTTCTTTTCCCTAATGGCTTTTCTGGTGCCTCTCATTCCAATAAACCCCAGCTGATGCTATCAGTCCTTCTGTCACTTTTAACTAACTTCTTAATATATTTTGAAATATTACTTCAATATCCTTTCTGAGAGCTCTCAGTAGTCAGCGGTATATAGAATCTAATAAATAATAATTACTGTGGAACACTTGGTGCTCTTCGAGCTTGGCTGTTTGCTTGCACACATTCCCTGACCCAACAGGTAACATCATTGGGGTGCATCTCATCACCAGTACACATCATCATCAATGGCAACGTTGACGTTTACAGAGTTAGGTCATGAAACATCTGCAAGCAAACCACAAAGCTTAGAGAGCATCAAGGACTCCTGAGCTACAGATGTTCTCCTCTATTGGAATACTGTTAAAACTCTTGTCTCTTTTTCTTTGTAACCTTCGACTGGGTTGAACTGGAAGGGAAAATACAGGTAAAGGTTTTCCCTTTCAGTCATGTCCAACTCCAGGGGGTGGTGCTCATCTCTGTTTCCTAGCCGAAGAGCCAGCATGGTCCAAAGATGCTTCCTTGGTCATGTGGCCGGCATGACTATATGCTGAGGCGCATGGATGCTGTTACCTTCCCCCTGAGGTGGTGTTTATTTTGCATTTTTACATGCTTTCGAACAGCTAGATCGGCAGGAGCTGGGGGCAACTCATCCCATTGTGTGGCACTTGGGTCTCAAATTCGGGATGCCGACCTTCCAGCTGACATGCCGAGCATCTTAACCGCTCAGCCACCATGCACCCTTATCTTCTTTATCTGCTCAGAAAAAGTTGCTGGAGCTTCCTGAGCTATCACCTATAGAGACAGTACATCAATCTCAAGATGAATCACTGGTTCTCCACATTTCACACAAACTTTTTGACCAAAAACATGTCTAACTGGATTTCACCAATAATCATATGCATTAATCCATTTTCAATATAATCCTGACTGATACCAAAAAAGAACGTAAAGAGTTCTATACATCCAACATCTACGCATTTGTTTATGTTCTTGTTAAGATTTAACAAGAATTTGATGCCAAAAATCCCAATGAGATTCATTTAAGCCTAAAGATTTTAAAGACTTTCAAGAAAATCTGAACTGGTTACTATAAAAATTTAATTACATCGCCGGACACAAAGCCATGTTCTGGAAAATTTGTACCATATGTTAGGTTTTAATCATAAAGAGACTGCAATGCTTAATTTTCAAGCAGAAATACAGCAGCATCTGCAGGGGATAGAAGTCAAAACAGTCAAGATGACAACCATGTCAGTGTGACTAAGGTCCTGCTCTTTATACATAGGACAAGGCTTCAATCCCATTATTGCCGTTGCCATCTTGACTTTTTTTACCACCCTCTAAGGACACCCAACTGCAAATCTGGATAAAGGTCACCCTGACATGCTAAAGAACTCTAGATCAGTGCTTCCCAACTGTGGGAACTTTAAAAGAAGTGGACTTCAGCTCCCTTGCTGGCTAGGGAATTCTGAGGGTTGAAGTCCATCCATCTTAAAGTTGCCAAGGTTGAGAAACATTGCTTTAGAAGAACTGCAAACATTCAACAAAGCTATCTCACTCCCATCTAAAAATAAATATGAAATTTCCCCCATGGCAGAGAATTATGGGTACATCTCACCCTATTTTCAATAGGCACATTTTAGGATTCTTCCAAATTCAAGGACTTCTGCACTCAGGATATGACAACTGCAGGGATGGGCAATGAAGGTCAAATTCAAGTTGAGCTGCTTCCACCAAGGTCAAAGCTTCATCTCAAAGCTTGAAGGGAGCAATGTGAAAAATCCAAGAGCTCCTGCAATCCTGTCTGCATCCTTTATACTAGGGGATACAGAGAACGACGACAGAACTTGGAAAAGATACAGCTGTTTTAAAGAGTTAAAGAAATGTGCTACAATCATGTCCCCAAATAAATCAGAGCAGTTTTGGGGAATCAAACCTGTTGACTGCCTGGTCCTATGCAAACCCACCTGTTTGGTATGCTACACGTAAACAGTTAAAAAAAATCATATCCAAACTTCAGAAGGAAAAGGATTTGTACTACAAGGCTCCACTTTGATTTCTGAGCTATTCAATGTGTGTATAAATGATCTGGATGAAAAATCAGACCAGTGATTCTCAAGCTTGACAACGATCAGATGTCTGAACTTCAACTCCCAGAATTCCCCAGTCTTGCTGGCTAGGGAATTCTGGGAGTTGAAGTCCAGATGTCTTAAAGTTGCCAAGATTAAGAAACGCTGAGCTGGACTACATAATAATCAAATTTATAGACGACTCAAAGACAGGAGGAACAGCAAACATCTTAGATAAGAGTATAATTATTTAAGAGTACCTTGACAAGCTGGAACAATGAGACGGAACCAAGAAGATGTATTTCAACGATGACATTTGGGTAGGGAAAATCAAAACCAAAAATACAGCATGGCGGGTCGAGTCACCCTGGGTGACAGCCCACACAGAAAGAATCCAGCTATCTTAAAGAGCCACCAGCTGAGTCAACAGTGTGATACAGCTTCAAAACAAACAAATGCCATCCTAGGTTTCATTAACAGAAGCATAAGATCCAAAGCAAGAGGAGACATTGGTCCTGACTATCTGACTTGATCTAGTCACACCCAGAATTGGACTTTTGGTTCTAGGCATGGCATTTAGGACGTACTCTTTCAGTGGAGACTAGCCGAGATGATAAGTGGCTTGGATAAAAAAACTTATGAGGAACGATTGAAGGAATGGGCACATTCAGCTTGGAAAAGAGAAGATTAAAGATGAGAGTTGCTTCCCAGTATTTTAAGGTCTATCAGCTAAAACTTGAAGAACTGTTCAGGATAAAATACCCAACCAGTTTAGATTACAATGAAACAGGTGACGGTTTGACATCAGAAAAAAAAGTCAGCATACAAAACAATAATGTACAGTAATGAAAAGGGAAGACCACAGATTTCTACCTTGCTATACTTTCTGCCCGCCTTGCACTGGTGCTGCCCAACAAGCTACCCAACAGAAGTCTGCTACTTGTCATAGGATTCTGAGTCTGGCCCTCTACATTGGCAATTTAAATTTACAATTTACAAGTCACCAGGAGCACTGTTTGCTTTTTAAAACCAGGGTTTGTGGGTTAGTATATTATTGTGAAGCCAGGCAATTCTCATTTATTGAGCAAACCATGGATTAGTGAGATGTGCAAGCCGTGTCAAAATGTCAGGTTTGTTATACTTAAAACCCCAAAAGTCAATTCCTTCTGAAAAATAAAAACATACCTCCCCTACCCCTCTGATTTGCTCAGGATGTCAAATCCACCTTCCTTCCCTGAGCACAATGCTGCAATGTGCAGAAAGAAAACAGGCAAGCAGGAACAGGACAAAGAAAGAAACCATGAAATGCACAATTGCAGGTAGCTGCAGAGGCAGAAATCTTTTCTCTGCCCAAGCTTGAGGTTACTAGGAGGGGAGGGGATGAAGCCCCTAAGCGTGTGCTTCCTTGATGCTCCTTCTGGAATGCAACAGAGCAGATCAACCAGATAGCAGCCAATTCTACAAACTGTCTTCTTCTCACAAACCTGTCTTCTTAACCACATTTTAGTCTGCATACATGGAGCTTTTCCTTAAGTGGGTTAAATCAACTTGACTTAACCCTCCCCCTTCAAGATACTGAGAAATTGTAGGTAGTCCTCAACTTATATTCGTTTGAAGTTGTAACAGCATTGGAAAAAGTGACTTACAATTGGTCTTCACACACTTAGGACCATTATAGCCACACGGTGACATGATCAACATTTGGACACTTGGCAACTGGTATGTATTTACAATGGCTGCAGTGTCCTGGGGTCACATGATCACTATGTGCAGTTTCCCTGCCAGCTTCCAACAAGTAAAGTCACTGGGGAAACAGATTCACTTAAAGACGGCGTGATTCACTCAACAACTGCAGTGATTCCATTTACAGTCATGGCAAAAAAGGTTGTAAAACTGGGCATGACTCAATCAACAATTGCCTTGCTAGCAATGGAAATTCTGGTTCTGATTATGGTCATTAAGTTGAGGACTACCTGCATGCAACTGTACCGTAAACTAGCAGAAAATCATTTTGACTAAGTTCATCCCCAAGCCCAGCTTTCTGTAATCTTTACCGTTAGACATGATGCAAGTCTGCATGTCATGTCTGGCCTTGTTTATTTAAAACCCAAGAAAAGACCAGGAGCCAGCAAGGTTAAAAAGGAACTGCAGCCAGATCATTTCCCCACCTTTGTCTCCACAGACTGACTCTCCTACCTTATCTTCATTGACTTCTGAAGTTTAACCTCTGAAAGTATCTGAGGTTAGCCTGCCTCAGCACTTCTGAAGGCTAGAAAATTTTCTTTTTTAAGTAAGGTGAAGATTTTGAGCATAGGCAAAGTCAGGTTAGGGAATGCACAATTTCTCCCAATGTCAATATGCAGAAAGTGAAGAGGAGCTAAAGAGCCTCTTGATGAGGGTGAAAGAGGAGAATGCAAAAGCTGGCTTGAAATTCAACATTAAAAAAACAAAGATCATGGCAACTGGCCCCATCAATTCCTGGTAAATAGGAGCGGAAGAAATGGAGGCAGTGGCAGATTTCACCTTCTTGGGCTCCAAGATCAATTGAATTGTGGTGGTGGAGAAGACTACTGAGGGTCCCTTGGATGGCAGGGAGATCAAACCAGTCAATCTTATAGGAAATCAACCCTGATTGCTCATTGGAGGGACAGATATTGAAGCTGAAGCTCAAGTACTTTGGCCACGTAATGAGCAGGGAGGACTCATTAGAAAAGATTGTGATGCTGGGAAAGATTGAAGGGAAGAGGAGAAGGGGACAGCAGAGGATGAAATGGATAGATAGCATAGTCAATGTGATGGGCGTGGGCTTGGGAAGACTCTAGGAGGCAGTGCAGGACAGGGAGGCCTGGCGTACTGCAGTCAATGGGGTCGCAAAGAGTCCATGACTGAGCGACTGAAGAACAACAACAACAACAATTCAGCAATACTCTTATCTTCTTGGGAGTTCAAATGTTTGTATAAGATCCTTATTTCACAGTTTTCATTTCTATTATCCTTACTAGATTCAATTTAAAGCCTTCCTAATCAATCACAGGTACATTTTTAGAAGACCTTGTAAAGTAGAAATTATCTCATGCCATCAATCTATCATCTAGATAACTCAGATTATGATCTCAGAAATCAATTTTTTCTCAGGGACACTTGCATAAATAATCATTGATTTGCAGTATTTTTTGTTCTCTTTTGACTCTTGTTGTATGGAAGGATACCACATGAGCCTGAGTTTCTAAGATTTTCAAAGGATTCCCAACTCTACACATTGCAGCTGTTCATTGTGGTACCACTGACCATTTAGAAGAAAAATCTATCTCTCCGTTGACTTGGTAATCTTGGAAAAATTATTGTATCCTTGATTATTTCTTAAGACAAGCAACATAAGCCAACAGAAATATCCAATATATGTTTGTTTCAATTTCTCATACTGAATTACAAATGTCATGCCTTCTTACCAAAGACTATTTCATCTTCTCTGCATTTCCTCTCCATTCTGTATTTTTCTTTCCCTAAAGGCTCAGAATCTGGTTGAAAGAGGTTTCTGTGTTATACAGGGCAAAATATCATTTGTATCTTTGCTTCCAGTTGTTATTCTCATCAACTGCCCGCCCTTCTCTGTTTGAATATCTTTCTTAAGGAGACTTGCTTCTACTGATTCTATTCTAGAGCCTCCTTCCTTTCCTTTTACAGTAGGTAAAGCATGGCCATAAATTCTCCAGTACCTTGACTTGTTCCTCCAGGCTGCTATGAGTTTGGATTTCTTGTAATTATATACTAGGAGAACAAATAGCACTCTTCTGTCCATTTATTTTCATTCTTGCTTCCTAAGATACCATCCATAGAAAGGCCTTTATTTATTCCTGTTCTTTTCTTTAGCAAACACTTGTTTGCTCATTCAGTGGGCTTCCTCCTAGAACCAAGCTGCCTTATATTTCTCTTACATTCTCTGTTTACTTAGCAGGAAACAATCACCCAATCATCTACAATGGGTAATCAACAGCTATTCAGAAGATAACCTTTTCACTCCTCATTGCTCAGCATAAATCCCTCAGTATCTACAGCTTTTTTGACCACTATCTATCTGCTGAATTTTCTGGCAAACTCCTGCTAGCTCTCCCTGTTATCTCACTTAAACTAATACTCATTTTTATACCTACAATTTGCATTCAGTTTGGTTGTCATACCTATTTATATCCACTCATAATCAGTTTCATACATTAATTATAGTTGAAATATTGAGCATAGCTTTGTGCTATTTCTTTCAGCTCTTTACTGAAATGCTGACATGAAAAGGTATAAGAAAATAGGAATGTTAATAATTCTGAGGATAAGATGCTTGATGATTTTTAAATTTAAGACCCAGTAAAGGACACATACAAGCAATGCACTGTTAAGGATTAAGTCGATTGAGATAAACAGTTTGTAAAGTACTGATGTTTACAATGTGGAGTTTCACAAGGTAGTAGTAGAACTATACAATATATGGCATATTCAAAGAAAACTGCAAAACTGGAGAAATCAATAAGATTTAAGCTTTTCCACTCTGCACTGTAATCCCACTGAATCT
This sequence comes from Acrochordus granulatus, assembly GCA_032468055.1. NCBI lineage: Eukaryota > Metazoa > Chordata > Lepidosauria > Squamata > Acrochordidae > Acrochordus > Acrochordus granulatus. The sequence continues at coordinate 138,865 of JANHZU010001052.1, forward strand.
CTGGGATGCTCCAGTATGTTATTTGTCTCAGGAAGATTGGGTCTTAAATTCTGTTTTCCATCCATGGCAAATAATTCATTCATGTACAGGAATGTGATTATTTTCCCAGGAGCAAGTACTAATGGGAAATCTAAGGGCCTAATGGGAAATCCGTGGGACTTATACCCAAACTACTGTCTTAAATCTATTCCTGCCAGGCCCCAAGAATGAAAAATGACACAAGAAGTTACTTCTGAGTAGTTTTCTTTATTGTTATTCACCTATAGACAGAAACTTACCAGACTAAAGCAACCATCTACATAACTATAGATATATTCTGGGAACTGCTAGGGAGGAACCATTTAAACCCTCTTCTTGATTACCAAACTTTTCAAGCTCCATTGCCTCTTTGACCTCTGGAAAGCCCCTCCCTCCTGGAAATTCAGATTACATTCCACCACAATTTCCTTGCCTTGCCATACCTTCTACTCCCTTTTCCTTCTCAACTTCAAACTAAGATCTATCCTTCACTTTCTCTTTTTAGGGATCGTTCACCTTCCCATCTGTCAGTTTTGAAGATGACACTCCCATCCAATGTTTCAGGCCCTTTTGATTTCAGTAATACTGAAATACTGGAATACTTCTAAAGAAGTATTCCAGTAACTAGATAATTGTTTTCTGCTCCAACTCTGTATCAAATGCAAGACAGAAAATAAGGGTTTGTCAACAAGGATGCTTCTATAAATTGTTTGGGAAAAGTGTTTGAGATACTACTGAGAATTGCTTCAACAGTGAGATGGGTGGCATATAAATTTAATACATACAGTGTATACATACATACAGAAAGTACCTCTCTGGCTGCTGGAATTATTTCATGCTTAGGTAAAAAAGGCAGTTGGGTGAGTTTGGACCACCCACTCTGTCTTAGCCCAACCCATCTCACAAGGTTATTTTTGTAGGTAAAACAGGAAGGGGAAGTAGTATTAATATGTTTGCTGCCTTGAGTTATTTATAAAAATAATAAAAATGGAATATATGAAGTCTGATCTTTTATTGTCAAAACCTGAACTGCATGATTATTCTTATTTCATGCCTTTAAGTTAATCTTGATTCCCTGCAAGTTTCTTCCCTGCAAGATTCCCTGACAGGAAAAGTCGATTTTCTTGCCAAGATTTTCAGCGGTACTTTGACATTGCCATTTTACTAGGGCTGAGAGAGTATGAGTGACCAAATTGGCTTTGTGGCTAAGGCAAGATCAGAAATCATTCTCCTGATTTCTAGCATGATGCCTTAATCACTCTACCAATGGGCTTTCTCTCTATGTGCTGTGGTTTTAATCCTGAAGTTTACAATAGCTATTTTTAAAAATAATCATGCTAAATATTATGCACTATAATATGTTTTAAGGCTGTAAGTTTAATATGATTTCCTTTTGCTCACTAAACAACAAGTAACTAAAAATGATGAGTTTACAGTAACAATAATCATGAGCATGCTTCCTAAGCTATCACAGATATGTTACACAGTGCCCAGCATGCATGCAAGGTGATTCTAATACTCACTGGGTGGCCTTTATTGAATCACTATCTCTGAGCCTCAGTTCCCATCTGTAAAAGGAAGAATAATATTCTACCTCATGGGAGTAATAATATGAAAGCAATGACTATGTTAAAGCAATGTTCAAGAGATGCTACAGACCACAAGTTATAAAATAATATTCTAGTGTTGACTGAACAATGGCAAAATATAAATTATTATGTTTTCAACCTATGACATTTTTTCAGGCACAGACTTATTAATTATGAAAAATTAACTTCATAATTATTCTGAACTGATTTTCTATAAAATATCAGTTGATTTGAAAGGTAAATTCTTTATTTAGCCTTTTATTTCCCCTCCCTATGTCTGTTTCAAAGCTGCTTTATGTTTCCTTTTTTAAACATTAATTTTCATATATTTCACTGATTAGTCACAGAGGGAATTGTTCTGTAGAATCAAGATAACTGCTGCAAATTACCAGACTTTGAAACACTGCTAAATCTAAGTTCAGCTCTAAATCATTTTCCATTTTTTCCCTGTCGGACTTCAAGTCATGGTCTCCATCATATTAATCTATAGCTGAGTGCCTCTACCTGAAATATTTCCATAAGAAACCAAGTTAATTTTCACCAAGAGTAATAATTTACTTTGATATTATTTCTACTTTAAAGAAGAATATGTGAGAATTTGCCCTTGCTAGATAGAACAAGAAAAATACAAAATGTCAAGTTATACTCAACAGATTTTTTGATGAACTCTCTGCCTATCAATCTATAAAAACCAAAATGCATATGATAACTGAATTGAGTGATATTCAATACCTATCCACATAAAAAGAACTGTTGTTACTATTCAAATCCATAAACACAATTAATTACAGACATTGTTAGGCTCAAAGAAGCAGGCTCAGATGGTTCAGTTCTAATCTAAAGATTTACTGATGCTTCACGGTCACAATAATTTCTCCAACTGCCAGCCCAGCACTAGGACTTCCCAAAAAGACTAATGGTCTTCACAAGAGGTTGACCTTTGGTGTTTGTGCATGTACAGTGACTCCAAACTGATTCCATTTTTCATACATGGCTCAGCCCTTCCATCACCAACAAGCAAAAATGCAAAAATAAACACAGCCTAGAAAGAAGATGTAAAACTCAAAAGAAATAGAAATATGAATGGCTAAAAGGGTAAAGCTTGTATTGCCAAATTGTCAACTTGGAAACCTCGATGTGGAACATCAGAATTCTTCTAAAATGTCCTGATTTTCTCAGGCTGAAGTCAGTGAACTAGCAAGTGTTATAAATCCAGTAAACAAAGGCATGGTAGTAAACACTATCTACATTAAAAAAAAAAAAACAGAACACCTACTGGGAACTAACTTTGTGGAGAAAGGCAATATTTTTCATCAAAATTAAGCAAGGATTGAGATTTTCCCAGAAGGTATCCCAGAAAGTTTTAAATACAACATGGTTGTTTAAACATCAAAGTGTACTCAAATTGAACTAAAAACAGTTTATATCTCTCACTCGCTATCTATTTTCCCATTAGTGTCCCAAAGAATGTTCAGAGCATTAGTTATTGTTGAAATGATAAAACTCTGTGCTTATTTTAATTGTTCTCCCACAGTGAAATTACTCTCGATAGTGTTTCTTGACTTCAGCAATTTTAAGATGTGTGGACTCCAGCTCCCAGCATGCTGGATGGGGAACTCTAGGAGTTGAAATTGCTGTTACACACATCTTAAAATTGCTATTCTAGACAATACTTTAAGTTGCAAGCTGGGTAAATCATGTCTGAGAACAATGGATTAAGTATGATTCTGTAATGAAACTGTTGTCAAGTAATCCTGTGCATGCCTCTACCTACTTCACAGGAAAAAAAAGCATTCTCTTGGGTGTGGTAGATCTCCAGTTCAACTAGTCAATCACTAAACCAGAACCAGGTTCAGGAAGGGAAGGATGTGATATCACTTCACCAAGATTACGGGGTCTTATTATGCTCCTCTTCTTTATCAAAAGACATAGCTTCAATTCAGTGCATTACATCAAAACTTGTACACACCACTGTATTTGTCATAGGCCATAGTAAACTTGTATATCCACCCCTCACAATCTGTGATGCTTAATATGTACTGCAATGCCTACCTCATGTTCTTATATCAGTACAGGGAATACAGTCAGGAAGTTAATTTCTTCCACTCTCTGGTAAGTCTGGAGCATGTGCAATATTTATAAAAATGAACACAACAGGGTCAAGGGTAGGCATCATCATTGAGAAGGAGATGCACAATAGTCTAGCTAAATATCCAGTGAAATGACTCTACTTCACATGCCAAGAGGACATGAATATTTTTCAAGGAAAACTGGCATTCATATCTGACAATACTGAATATTTAAATTAGCTGTTATACTTTCTGCTGTATGCACATATTAAGCTTATGATTTTCAGAGAATCTGGCAGCACAGAAAGAGACCATGTAGGAAGCCTAAACATAAAGGGAAAATTATGTTGTTTTCTTGATTGTGAAAAACTGATGGAGAAAATACACCTATTCAGACATAGAGGAATCAAGTAACATGAGGTCCGTTGCCATTCCAATGTTGCTAAATCCAGCACTTTTGTCAATATGGCCATTGGTGGAAGTCCTGGATTTCCACTCCAGTTTATACATCTATTGACTTACATAATGATATTTTTATCCTTGTTCTGGCTAATTGCTGATCATTGAGATTGAGGAGATCTTACCTTGCCTTGTCTATAAGCCAGTCCTTGATCAAACCTATAAATTATTCTATTTTTCCATCCAATTACTGGTCACAAGAATAATACTGAAAAATGTTCTTTAACTGAAAGGAAACATCTATTGATTTTAATTGCCTGAAACACATACATTTTTGAATCCTAGCTTTACTTACCATGTTTTTAACATCAACCCTCATTTTGTACCATGTTTTATACCATGTTTTAAATACAAATACCTCAAGATGCTTTATCCCCAGTATGTGAACTTTTTCTATTATTTATTATTACCCCCAATACAGAAAAATGGACAAACATGAACAATTCATTTTTTATTCTTTATTACCCTAATACAGAAAAATGGACAAATATTTTGTTGTTGTCCATGGGGTTTTCTTAGCAGGGATACTGGAGTGGGTTGCCATTTCCTTCTCCAGTGGAGTCCTGT
>JANHZU010001052.1:156799-170435 GCA_032468055.1 Acrochordus granulatus
TTTGACCACATCTAGCTTACCTTGATTCATGGATCTCACGTTCCAGGTTCCTATGCAACACTGTTTCTTACAGCATCATACTTCCCTTTCACCTGCTGTCACATCCACAGCTGAGCATCCTTTCAGCTTTGGCCCAGCCATTTCACTCTTTCTGGAGCTCCTTGTAATTCTGCATTTTACCCTAACATGAACTCAGATCATGCAGTTAGCATACATTCAGTGGGTAATGCAGAATCAGTTCTTCTCAGTATTCCCTACTTATGAACTTTGTTGAGTATGTGTCAAAGAGGGGTGTTACAATGTAAGATGTTTTCTTTGTGATAGAAAGTTTGCTTTTAGGACAATGAAAATGAAAAAGAAGGTCAGCAAATATTTTTAGATGGATTGAAAAAGCCTTCTGGATAGAAAGCGAAACGTCTCCAATAACATCTTGTAATGTATGTCCGGTTGCCTTTTAAGGAACTTTGCAAATCTTTGCAATGTTTACTTCTTCAAAATGTCTACAGTATTGTTGGATTGCATTAATGGGAGAGGATGGTGTGCTCTGTCCTTTGCTTATAAGCTTTGCAGAATTATCTCTGGGCTTGCTGAAGATGACATGAAGCTGAATTAAAAAGACTTTCGATCTTCCCATCACAAAGATCTGAGCAGGCCGAATTCCAGTGGATACCCGGAAGTCTCCAAGGGAGTGAATAAATACCAGGTATTTGTCAGGAAAAGGAAACCCACACAAAAGGTTTGGATTTTCAAAGTCTGCTTCTCCTCCTTCTGCAACTTTAGCCCTGAGATCTCTGTCTTTATTTTAAAAAATGGCGATGTGCTGGGTTCAGCTATACAATAGCCTGTTTGTTTGATGTGTACATGACTTCCTTGCCAAGTTGAGAGCCCCCCTCCCCAGTCAGGGAGAACATAAAGTGGATCCTTGATCAAGCAGCTCTGTCAACCCAGGGTAGGTTCCCAGGGATATTGAGCGGGGGCGGGGGGGGAGAAAGTAGCTCACTGTTCAAATCCTGGTGTGGCAGGAAGGTCTCTAAACTGCAGCTGCAGTTTTAAAGTGCAAAACCCTTATCCTGCCATAACCCCGTTTCTTGGAAACCAGGATGCCAGAAAAGTCAAAGAGGTTCAGGAAAGATGGTACAAGATAAAGCTTATAAAAAAATAGCCAGTGGTTGGTGGTGTTATTTTTTTTTCTGCATACGTTTGGAAAAACATATTTATTGAGAAAAGTGTTTAGATTTCCTGCTTTATAGACCAGAATCATTGCACTGAATTGAGGTATGATTTTTGTGGCTTGGAGGGGAAACAATCTGTTCAGCTTCAGGCAATGAATGGGTTCTGGCTGCTATAATTGCTATATCTGTGGGATGTTTAACTTCAGAAATTAATTTTTGTGAATACAGTATAATGCACACACGTATATCAATACCTTTTGGTTACAGGCAGTTTGCTTACAAACCAAACATGAAAGCACACTTGAAAAATAGTAATAGTCCATCATAAAAATGGGATTACCTGGGTAAAAACAGCATCAGTTAAATAAAGAATGACAAGAAATACACTTTAAAGAAACATGGCTTTGGTGGGTGGCAGAAGCCAAGATACTGTAATTTCATGAGACAGAGAGCTCCATAGATAGAATATTGGGGTTAAGGAAGAAGCTCTTGTGTGTCTTGACAGGACCTGGGCTTCAGAAGACTATTGAAGTGTTCAGAGAAGGAACTGAGTCACACAGGACTTTAATCAGCATCGCCCCAAATTTTGTAGGGCTTTAAAAGAAAATATAACAAGAATTGCACATGCAAATAAACCAGCATCCTCTTCAATTATAATTCTGCCCTTTCAAGGTTAAATCCAGGGATTCACCAGGATGCAGTATTGTGTGGCCAGGATTGGCAACTAGTCCAGACATCTTAAAGTTGCCAAGGTTAGATACCCTTGGACTAGGCCAATCTCAGCCCAATCTCAAGAAGAGAGTCAGTGTTTGTGCTTGACCTGTTGCACTTCCAAGATTCTTGTGCAGTGCAAACCACTGCACATCTTGTGGGCAACCTCCTGCTCTTTAGCCCCAAATCTGAACGTCATCATGCTCCCCAGAGGAAATCTACATATTCACCAAGGTTTCTAAGGTCGAGAAACACTGCTATAGACCAAACCTGATGAACCTCCAAATGTGTGGACTTCGACTCCCAGAATTCCCTTATCAACTTGGCCATGGTTGAGAATGCTGGGAGTTGAAGCCCATATTTCTGCAAGCTTCCCAGCTAGTAAGACATTGCTGTCACCTAATACAACTTTTTTACAGTACAATGCCTAGAGGTTATAGTCCTATGAGGTCTTTCTCAAATTTTTGTCCCCCACATCCCTTATTCTTTGAATTTTGAGGAATATGGGATTTGGGTGCAGTTGCCCCTCCACCTTGACCTTAGGTCAATTCAGGTTATTTTACAGTTGTGACTTGTATTAAGATTTCCATCTGAATGAGAAAGGAGTCCAATCAAAACAAAAATAAATGCCAAAAGAAAGGCTGAAAAGTTTTAAGTGCCAACAAAGATATAGATTTTAATGCCAACACTGCCACCTATTGATCTCAGCAGGAGTTCTAAAAACGTAATTGTTGGATTTTCTGAAGACAAACTATGGCTAAATTCTTGTACTAATCTATATTTGGAACTACTTGGTTTGCGGCAATATGTGAAACCAGCAAATTTGTAAGCCATAATTTACAGCATTACACTGTGTGAATCAGATCAGGATGGATCATACAGCGAACCAAAATTAAAGCAAACTTTGGTTTATTGCTTTTGCAAACACAGTAATACCCAAGATACGTTTGACAGAACTCCTCCCCTTTTAAAAACTAAATGAAGGAAACCTTTAATTAAGGATATTGTGCAAGGACTGATGAAACTTACTGTATGATCCTAAGAATGTTACCTTGAATTCATTAGTCCCAGTATTTGATTTTATCTTCTCCCAACTTGGTGCTTTTCAGGCACCAATATAATAAAGGTGGGATATAAATAAACATAAAATAAACATCCTCCAGTGAGGCACTACCTTGATGTGGTTGTGGGGCTTATGTGCTCTGAGGAAGATGAGAGCTACGCCAGAGGTTCAACCATGAGAGAAGCCAGTGAGACATAACTGACAGAAACTCATACTGGCTCAACAAGGACCACATTATGTGTTGGAGTTCCTGGACATCTGGGCTACAGGACTTGGGACTGTTGGCTGAACAACCAGGGACAATAAAGTAGCAGCAGTGATGCACTGGAAGATCTGCAAGAAATACCGTTTGCTTGCAAGCAAGAACCGATGGGATCATAAAATAAAGAAAGTGATAGAAAATGAAGAAGCTAAATTGCTCTGGGACTTCAGAATTCAGACAGGCACCTGCCGCATAACACTCCAGATTTAACAGTTGTTGATAAGAAAGACAAAAAAAGTCTGGATAGCGGATGTGGCAATACCTGGAGACAGCAGAACAGAAGAGAAAGAACTGGAGAAAATCACAAAATATATAAATATAAAGACCTGCAAATAAAAATAAAGAGACTGTAACAAAAGAAAGCAATATAATAATAGGGGTCTTGGGTGCAATTCCAAAATAACTGGAGCACCACTTTTTTATTTTTTATTTAACCTGAACACCATCGGCACTGACAAATTCGCCATCAGTCACTTGCAAAAGGCAGCATTACTCGGAACAGCTCGCATCCTGCGACGATCCCTTTAGCAACATCAAGGAAGAGTATCTGCCTGTCCCAGGTCTTTGGGAAGGACTTGACAGGTGGACAAATATGCCAATTGCAGTCTAAACAACTGGCTGACTGAAGTACACTCCATGTTTTGCAAAAAAAAAAAAATCACTCTCCTAATTCCCAACTGGCAGATCTAATGGCTAGGAATTAAAAGTTCAGGTCATCTGAAAACACCTTAAGGGAACTGGACAGATAAAATTGGTATTTTTATCAGCTCAGTTACCCCTAATTCTTCCTGACCTGATCTTTGAGCCGGGATTCTGTATGTCAGTCATGGTTCTTTTGAGTTTTTGAAGCTCCTACTTGTGTCATCGGGTATTTAGCCTTCTTGTCTTCTCCTGGTCTTTTCTTCAATTGCATTTAGTTTTTCCAAGCATCAAGATCTTCTCCGGTGACTTCTGGAGTCCAACATATTTAAGCTTTGGCTTTATTGCTCATGTTTCCAGAGAGCACCCTGGCTTTACATCATACAAATTTATGCTTGCAGTCCAAGGTGTTCGAACACCCCAGTTGGTCCAGTCTTCCCGATGATTCCATTTTCATAGCCAGATGTTACAACTGGGAAGGCACTGGCCTTGATTGTCAGTGTGAAAGGGGTTTCAAAGGGGACATGGGAAAAACAGAACCAAGCCAATGAATGCAGGGATCAGACTGCAGAGGTCAAACCTTTAATCCAAGGCTGCATAAAGATACCCTGTCCCGCTCTTCCCAAATGCATTTTTATGGCTCTTTCTGTCTTTTCTGGTTGCATTCATGTTGATAGTTGGGATAAATTCTCAAGACAAGCTTGGCTCCTGGTGATCACTGCTCATTTTCTTTGCAATAGCATGGAAGCGGCTTGTGTTGCCTTCTTCCGTTATTCTTTTTCTTCCCACATCCCTGGGATTTTTCTGGTGATCTTTCATCCGGCTATTAGCCAGATCTAATCCTGCATAGTTTTCAGTTAGGGGGCCCTTCTGATACAATGCTTGGAAAAGCATGTTTATTACCATTCTGAAATGAGAAACTCATAAAAATAGGATTGTAAATCGCAAAATAGGCATAATGCCTTTAAAAATGCCTTTAAAAAACAAATGGCATTTGCTTCTTGATCTGTTCCAAAGCATTGGGGAGGAAATCCAGGTCATGTCCAGGAATGTTATGCATTCCTACTGACTGGACTTCCTTGTTTTCCTTCCTGGAGTTCCTCCCCCAACCCAAGTATAGACATTTGACCCCAAATGCTTGTTTGGACCCTCTTCTAAAGTGATTTGCTCATGTTCCATATTAAATGGAATGTTAATAACCATAATAAGTAAGGCTTGTTCGGACCGAACTCAGCTGCTAGTAGAGGCAGTCCTTGACTTATGACCACAATTGGGAACAGAATTTCTGCTGCTAAGCAAGGTGGTTGCGAACTGAATTGTGCGGAATTTATGGCCTTTTTTGCCATGATTGTTAAGCAAATCAATGCAGTTTTTAAGTGAATCATACAGTCATTAAATGAATCTGGTCTCCCCCATTGATTTTGCTTTTTGGAAGTTGGCTGGGAAGGTCACAAATGGCGATCGCTTAACCTCAGATATTGTAACCTTCATAAATATATTCTGGTTGCCAAACTCCTGAATTTTGATTATGTAATGGTTGTAAGTATGAGGACTGGTTATAAATCACGTTTTTCAGGGCCATTGTAACTCTGAATGATCACTAAATGAATGGTTGTAAGTAGAGGACTACCTGTATCTTCTTGAATAAAACTGTGAAGTTTTCTTCATAATAACATGAAAATTATAAGCTGTTGGCTCCTTCTAGAATGTGTTTTCAACTTCCCTATCTAGTCCACGCTTCTGGGATATTCTTTGTAGTTTCCCATCCATAACGAAGTCCATTTGACCCTGCATCCTAGCTCAGGAAGAGTTGAACAGATCCTACTACTTGCTGAGAATAAATCATCCTAAATAATAATGGGGGAAATAATTTCACTTGAGGTCTGTTGTTCTAAAGAAACAAAGATGGAAAAACTCACACACAATTTGGATTAGAAAATACTGTATATTAAACCAATATTAAATAGAGTCCACCTTCAAACTAGTATTTTCACTTCTTTGGTTATAATAGAGACTTTTCTGAGAATAGTCTCTGCTCCAAATAAGTCATGGACCGCTTATAGCACAATTACAAAACATTTGCAAAACTTGCTCAAAAAGGCACCTGGATTTTTATTATTTATCCAGGAGACTTCATCAATTCCACATGGAAAGGCAAGAGATGGCAAGAACAGATACGTTTCTCCCATGGCAGGATACAGGAGTGTATGCATATAAAATTTATAAAAATATAAAAACAGGAGTGTATGCAGAAAAAAATTCTCACGTAGCAGACTAACAGAGTAATACAGGCTGAGCAATAAAGATTTAGAGACTAGTGTCGCCCTTCAGGTCAGCACAATACACAATAGAAAGGACTGGAAGATGTTTGGGAAGATGAGACAAAGATACATTGCACATGGGAGATGTTCAGTCGTGCAGTCATGTCCTACTCTTCGCAACCCCATGGACCATAGCATGCCAGGCCTCCTGCACTGTCTCCCAGAGTTTGCTCAAATTCATGTTCATTGCATCAATGATGCTATCCAACCATCTCATCCTCTGCCGTCCCCTCCTCCTTTTGCCTTCAGTCTTTCCAAGCATCAGAGTCTTTTCTAATGGGTCCTCCCTGCGCATTAGGTGGCCAAAGTATTTGAGCTTCAGCTTCAGTGTCTGTCTTTCCAAGGAACAGCCAGGGTTGATTTCCTTTAGGAAAACAGGAGATAATTGATGTCTAATTTCCCCTCCTTTATTCAGGAGAGGATTTACATGATCGCATCAAGTAGTAAAAGTCCAGTTGTCTTTTTGAGAAAGTTTTGCCATTTTTTTGCAATTCTGCCATAAATCATGACCTGCATTAACAAGAATATGCATACACTCTCATGGACCGGTGTTTTCTTCTTAACTAAAGGAGAAGAGATTATGCTCTAGCTTCGCTGTGGTAGGAGGAGGGATAAGCCAGGAGTGAAGAGAGGAATCTGTTTGGAATCTCTGCGCATGCGCAAATGCCCGAGGTCCGACCCTTTTTGAAGACTGTTAATCACATTGAGGAGTACAGTGTTGGGCTGGCAGTTGAAGAAATTGTTGTGACTTTGAAGCTTAATAATAACAAACCTGCTGATTAGAACTAAGTTGTCTGGGCCTGCTTCTTCCACCTACCACGAGCCACTAGATGGCATCTTCAGCTACTTGACGGCTTCAGCATCTTACAATGAAACTAGCCATCTGATCTAGTGGCCGGCACAAATGGGAAAACAGTCATTTACACCGCTGTGGGTATTGTTGTCACATTCATGGGGACTTCTAAGATCCCCCCCTAAGATGTAGCTGGGGACTTCTAAGATGCCAAACCAGAGTGTATTTAACCAGGGTTTCTCAAATGAATCACAAGCAACTGGCTCACACTACAGGTAGTCCTTGATTTACGACCATAACTGAGACCAGAATTTCCTTTTCTAGGTGATTTTACAACCTTTATTGCTACGGTTGTTCAATGAATCACTGCAGTTATTAAGTAAATCATGTGATTGTTAAATGAATCTGACTTGCCCCATTGGCTTCATTTGTTGGATGTTGGCTGGGAAGATCACAAATGGCAATCACGTAACCCGGGATGCTGCAACCATTGTAAATACATGTGGGTTGCCAAGCTCCTCAGTTTTGATCACATGACCATGAGGATGCTGCAATGGTCGTAAGTGGACTGGTCAGGAGTCACTTTTGTTGATGTTGCTGTAACTTTGAATGGTTGCTGAACAAATGGTTGTAAGTCAAGGACTAGCTGTATACATCTTGATTGTTTGAGTCAAATCAAGCCATTGAATTGCAGATTGTGACACGCTGGGTAAAGTATTGAGTAGGGGAAAGAACAAGGTAAAGCATTCAGACAAACCAAATCCACCAGCTAAGACTTGGTGTGAGGTCTTTTCTTTTTTTACTATCTTGATATTCTTTATTATTATACTACAAGTATCCATTTCAAATAAACTGACCTCTAGGAGATACTACTATACAGTAGGAGTAATCCAAATCCTCAATGGGGCTTCAGGAAGGAACATACAGGTAGTCCTTGACTTACAATCAGTTGCTTAGTGACTGTTCCAAGTGACGACAGACTGTCCAAAAAATACTTACAACCCAATGTCTAGGTTACAACAGCTGCAACCCTGTCTGCAGTCACATGATCAAATTTTGGCCTCTTGGTAACTGACTCATCTTCATCTTTATGGCTGTTTGTAGTGTCCCATGGTCACATGACCATGATTTTCTATGTTTTTTGCTGGTTTCCATTTCTGGCAAAAAAACACCCATTGGGTATAATAGATTCATGTAATGGCTGTGGTTTTTGCTTAATGACCACTGTAAAAAATGTTGGTAAAGTTGGATTTGGTCATATGGTGACCTACATAATGATTGCAATGACTTATAATCGTAATTCTGGCTCCATTGTAATTTGAGGGCTACTTTCATAGAATAATCAAAATACTGCATACAGTCCAGCTTCTCTTAAGGCCTCAGAGCCATCGTAAACACACAGGAACATGACATAATTTGATATCTTTACCTCTGGACTACACAGTATATATAATCTGATCACCACTACCCATTTCATAATCCTGAAACCTGATGGGCAACTAGCAGTTGCTTGCTCCGTGTCTGCCCAGGAGCTTAACGAAGTTTCTGCTCTCAAAATAAATGTTCTCCATGCGGTGTGTCTTCGTCTGAGTCCTGCTAGTTTTGGCAGATGCAACCCTCTCTTTTGTAGGGCTGTCTTCCCTAAGTTGTATCTGATAACTCCAATATTTCCAACCTTGCTGGGTCTCCTCCACCCAGTTGTGGGACTCCCTTGGATCAGATCAACAAAACCTGAAGTCCTTCCGTTGCATGGCTGGGTGGTCTCACCAGCCTTAATAGTGGGACAGAAATGTACCTTCTGGTGATGTTGACTCTCTCTCTCACTGTGGGGAGAGTAGTTCTCAACAACTTTCCCATTTAGCTGTGAAGGAGCAACAGAAAGACCAATTGCTGGTGTAGTTCTTGAGTGAAGTACCATGAGGTGTACATCAATTTCATTTGGAAGAGCTGCTTCATTTTGTTTCACTTTGGTTTCACCGGCTGAAGCATCCTCTTTTGGTTTTGCAGACTATGGATAAATTGGATTACAGATAAATAGCACTGAATGGATGAATTTTATGCCCCACTGGTGTATGAATTCCTGCATGCTTGACTCGGAGAATAGACGTGGTCACAAACAAGCTGTGTTGGAATCTTAGGTCATGCAAACCAAGATGTTAACTTGGAAATCATCACAGCAGAGGACTTATCCTCTTGAGTCCAGTCACTTTCTGACTTCTTAGTATAATCAATTATAAATGACATAATCTTATTTCAAAGACGACGACGACAACAATTTGTTCAGTTTTCTGCTGTTTGGGGAGTGCTGGGAAGGGAAGCCAAGTCAAGTTTGTTCACTTCTGACACCAAATATGGGTAGCCCTTGACTTGTGACTGTAATTGAACCTGGACTCGTTTTCATGACCTTTTTTGTTGTGGTCATTAAGTGAACACTGGAGGTGTTCAGCAGATCTGTTGTTTGTTATGGGCTGGGTTTAGCCAAGAACCATTAAAAAACTCTGATTTCTGGCCAAAATTCATAAATTGTGGTCATGTGACCAACGTGTGCTTCAAGTGGCCATAAATGTGAGCCGGTTACCAAGCACCCAAATTATGGTCACGTTTCTGTCAATGTCAGAACTTTGAAACCGGGTCACAAGTAACTTTTGGACTTCATTGTAACTTTGAATGGTCACTAACCGATTGGTCATTAGTCAAGAATTTACCCGTACATGTTCAGCCACTTTGTCTCTTTGGAGATGGGGTGGACCAGAAGTGGGAGACCCAGGGTCCAGTCCCCAGCTACAGAAGTTTCTGGTGGGCATTTGACCAATCATTAATTCTCCCCAACCGACCTACCTCACAGGGTTTTTGGTTGATTTGAACTGGGGAGACCCAGGTTGTAGCCCCCCCTCCAGCCATTGGGTGACTTTGGACTAATCTTTGGAATCAGAATGGGATAGCGGTGAAGGTGCTGGGCTAGGAGCAGGAACACCCAGGTTCAAACCCTACCTCAGTGCTGGAACCTCCCTGGCTGAACTTGGTCCAGTCACTCCCTCTCTCACCCGGGCAGGTAGTTGTTGGGGGAAAAGAGGGGGGAGCACTATGAATGACGACTTGAGCACCTGTACAAAAAGCAGGATACAAATCTAATAGATAAAGGCGACTCAGCACAGCTCTTCCAGAGGCCATTTAGGGCCCAAGGAGGAAAAAAGAAAGAAATTAAAGGCAATGCCTTGCGGGAAACGAACATGTAGGCTGAGGATAGAAGGCTGAGGATCTGGCTGGCACATGCCGCCACAGCATCAGCATGCCAGAAAGACCACGCTCCGAGCAGTGATGCGGAGAAGGCACCCCCTGCTCCTCAAAACCCCTTCCCCAGTGCCTTTCTGCGTAATCTGACCTTGCTGATAAATCAGCAGTCTCTTGGCTGCCGCATGAGGTCAGATTACCCATTGATGTGGCCAGTCACTGATGTGGAGACCGCACAAATCACTGAATAGTAACAGAGGCACTGCTTCCTTGCAAAGCTTGACTGAGGCTTTTTTCTGCCTTTTAGCAGGGCAGAAGAAAGCATGATCGTGAAATCCTCCTGGGCTTTTGTGTGTCTTAATTGCAAAGAGACCATCCAGTATGAGGGTTTTTAAAGCCTCCTTTCTTTCTCCGCTCTGTTCATTTCAAACCAGTATGTGTGTGTAGTAAAAAATGCAAAACAATACATTTGAACTCAAAGCATTGAACTCTTATACAGGTAACCCTCCCACCCACTGGTTTAGATTTGTGGATGATACTTGGGTCAAAATCCAAACACAAGTATTGGAAGCTTTCACACAACATCTCAATGCCACTGACAGCAACATCCAGTTCACATGTGAAGTTGTTAAAGTTGATTTATTGCCTTTTTTTGGACTGTGCCAGAAACATCAAAGATGACAGAACCCTCTGCATTGAAGTTTACAGAAAGCCTATGCACACAGAGCAATATCTTGCTTTTGACTCTCATCATCTACTGGAATGTAAACTAGGAGTGATCAGGATCTTACAACATTGTGCAGATGTTTTACCTTCACACAAAGAAGGCTCCACCAAAGAAAATCTGCATACAGTGGTACCTCACAAGACGAGTAACTTGCAAGATGTGAAGCTTACAGGACGAGCAAAAAAATTAATAAAATTTATTCCACTAGACAAGCCGCAACTCACATGACAAGCAAACTTCGCACAATAATTTGCGTGTCATCAGTCAGCACGCTCTGTATTTCTCATTCAGGCAGCAACCCCGTGCGAGAGTACTGCCAATGCGGCAAGCGCGCGCACGTGTTCTGCCGACTCTACTGCGTGCAGTTTACTCTGTTACTGTGCGTGTGACTGACCTTGCCAGAATCCTGATCACAATGATCCCTCCTCTCTCATTGCGTAAACAGCGTAAATTAAGTGAAAGGCGTTCAAGAGATGGAACTCCCGAGACTTCAGACTCCAGATTCAATCTCCAGGCAGTCCCCTCCCCCTCCTCTCCTCTCCTCTCCCCTCTCTCATGCTGGGATATTCTCAAAGCACGCATGTGCACACACAAGGACAAAATAAAGCAGAAATTGTCCTTGTCCTTGCCCAAAATAAGCAGAAATCCCCCTCGTCACTTCTCCCCTCATAGCACAGAGGCAAGAAGTACTTCCAAACCACCCACGACACCCGGAAAAGCTGAGGGGATAGGCCCTTTTGCCTTGAATAGCAGTGGCAGTGGATCCTCCAAGCCAGTCAGCAGTAGCCGAGGCCAGAAGCTGCCTCGAAGCAGATCCGTAAGTGCTGGTTCGTTTGCTCTATTACTGCTTTATATCATGTGTTAATCATGATTACTTGTTTCAGATGTTAGGGACAATCAAATTGTCAAATTCCATTGAAAATGATTTATTTGGTGAATATTTTGGGGGGCGTGGAACAGATCATCCGATTTTCTATTGTTTTGAATGGGAAACCTCATTTTGCTTTATGAGCATTTCACACTAAGAGCGTTCTTCCGGAACAGATTAATCTCATCTTGTGAGGCAGCACTGTACAGTATAAAAGCATGGGCATAAAAGTGCAATAATAACAGAATAGCATAACATACCATCAGTCAGAATCTCTAACTACAAATAAAACAAATAACACATGCAGAATCACAAATGTGGCCAAACTGCAAGGATATGCTTATCAAATAAGAGGAGTGATAAATGGAAGTGATGTTGTCTGCCTGGAAATGTCTTCCAGATGAGGTGGATGAGAATCCTCCTCAAGAATCATCCAGCAGAGGAATCTAGCTGAAAGTCTACTGAGCCATTCTCACCTAGGCAAAGGCAGTGACACACTGTGGTATTCTGAGGCATCACACTAGCCTGGCTAAGATAAAAACCTACAGTATGAAATTTTGATGTAATAATAAATGATCAACAGATGAGAAGGAGAGGGCTTCAATCATATGGTCACTGCCATCTTGACTTTATGAGCCTCCTGGATGCCCAGATGTCAGTCTTCAAAAATCAGCTGCATTTGCTCTCTGAAACCTGTAGGAAAAACATAAACATGATACATACTTTTGTTTGGGTTCTTCTTCAATGCAGATTATCAGGAGCCTGGATATCCTTAAAGAAAGTATTGTAGGTGCAGGGAAGCTGGGGGTACCGTTCTGCAAAGGGAACAGAAATATTGGTGGTCTTCAAGTTTTACAGCATGGGCCTTTTTTGCTTCATCTTGCAACCAGTTGCAGAGAGATGCACATGACCTTCCAAGTACAGCAGATGTTTAAATAGTTCACCGACATCTTTGGGTCAGCTTTCCCTGGAATTCAAGCTCATGAAATATGAAACAGAGCAGTGCAATATGCTGTAGGTTAGAGCTACTGACAGTTGTCAAGTAAAATAAATTGATATACAGTATTTTTTCACTGACAGGCAGAGAAAGAAAAGGGAAGGGGGAAATAGAATAGGTAGCATTCATTAGTGAACCAATGGCTTATTGTGATATCAACATCCTTGCACTGTCGAGCTGGTTAACCTTCATAGTGCATCTTCCTCCTCCTCTTCCTCCTCCTTCCTTGGTCCCTATGGAATTGGTTAAACCTTCCAATGAAGATTTGTTTTGGTAGGACCATCTTACAGTGACGGACATCACAATCCTTCATGTCCCTTGGCATCTGAATAAATTAAACCACAGATATAGATGGTTTGCAAAGCAAAAGAAAATATGCTCATTTCCTTAATTAGCCTAAATGGCAGCTTGGGGAGGGTCTGTTCAGGAAAGCAACAGCAGCAGTTGGACAGAAAACGGATTTCCTTCTTCCCTCCTAAGGAAGATTAGAATCATAACATTTCTCACTCAGATAATGTCCTATTATGTCTTTTTGCAGGTTAGAAGTTGTTCTTTAATTATAATACTCTGGAAATAATACCAATTACCTGCGTGGAACTGGAAGTATAATTTTAGCCTTACAATTTTGAACTTGTAAGGGCACCCATAAGTCTGCATATTTTAAGCTAAACTTGTGATTCATGTCTGTGAAGACTCTCACTCGTCCAGGGTAATTGCATCGCAACAAAAGTTTAAAAAAAACAGGCATCTGGATTGGATTTTTCAAGTAGAAGATGTTTCACCTTTTATCCAAGAGGCTTTCTCAATTCTGAAATTGAACTGGTAAGAGAGCTGGTTTATACTCTTCTAGGA
>JANHZU010001053.1:0-12604 GCA_032468055.1 Acrochordus granulatus
CAGGGGGGCCTGGCGTAATGCAGTCCATGGGGTCGCGAAGAGTCGGACACGACTGCGCGACTGAACAACAAGAAATGTAATCTTGTGTGACTTGAGTATTTTGTGTGTGTGCGTGTGCATCTATGCATACACACACATACAGGCAGACAGACACTTCTTCATTCAGTGCTCAAAACTATGTTAAACCAAATAAAAGAGAAGGCTTGAAAACGTAAATGCTTCTCTGATGAGAAAAAAATTATTTATCATATTTCTATAGCCACCCATCTCACAGTACGTGGCTCTGGGTGGCGTGCCATCAATACACACTATAAAAAGTAAGAAACAATTAAAACACATTCCACAAAAAGGGCACCAATCAGGATTACAAGTAACAGTAGCAAAGAGAATCTCTGGATTTCGGCAGCATAGAAATATAATAAATAAATAAATTATTGCAGGCAGTGCAGCCACCTTGCTAATTTATCACTTCCTGGAGATGCCTGATGACATAGCCATGTTTTAAGGGACTTCCAGAATGATGTCAGAGATAGTCTCACTTTGGGCAGAATGATGTTCCACAGGGTGGGTGCCATGGCAGAAAAGGTCCATCTTCTGGGTCCCACCAGATGTAACTTCTTCACGGATGCGACTTATATGCTGGCCTTTCTGCTGGACCTCATATGGGACTGGCAGATGGAATCAGATGGAGCGGGTCCTTCAAATACTCTGGCCCCATGACATGTAGGGCTTTAAAGGTCAACATCAGCTCTTTCCATTGGAGCCAGAAGCAAACTGGCAACCAATGCAACTTGTGGAGCTGAGGTGTAACATGCGCTGCTCTAGGACACACATAACTGCATCACTGCATTTTGCATCTGCTGAAGCTTCCAGATACTCTTCAGGGCAGCCCCATGTAGTCTATGTTGCAATAGTCTTATCTGAGAGGTGACTGTCCTTATCAAACATCTTTTATGCAGTGCCTTCAACCAGCGCAGTCCCAAAACAAACCTTGTATAAGTTTAAGGCCACTCATGGTTTTGTTCTGGACCGTGTCATGTCTGTGTGGCAAGCAGAGGGTTATTCTTTGTGTCCTTTCCTCTTTTGCAAGGACAGCACCCATCAGCACTCCGAATTATTAAGCCCAAGCCTGAACCTGAAAGGGCTGATGGCACTGGAGAAGAAACATCCATGCCCATGAAAACTGAAATCTCCATCAGATGGTCTGGTCTTCTGGCCAAGCCAAAGAACTAAATTGACTCTGATATCCAATTATGAGTATATTGCCTATGGCATAAAGTTCCAGGTAGTGTACAATACTCCCATGTAAGTTTATGTGGCTTAACATACAATAAAAAGATGTTAAACCCTACAGACCTGTGTCCAGGAGTCACAGAGCAGTGTTGTTATGAGATGGGACGTGCCAACTAATTTGTGCC
Organism: Acrochordus granulatus; assembly: GCA_032468055.1. Taxonomy (NCBI): domain Eukaryota; kingdom Metazoa; phylum Chordata; class Lepidosauria; order Squamata; family Acrochordidae; genus Acrochordus; species Acrochordus granulatus. Next base: position 1,419 of record JANHZU010001053.1, read on the forward strand.
AACACATTTCACCTAAGATGAAATAAAATCGGTGCCAGCTCTGTTTCCACAGCTGGCTTTTTCACTGGGTCAGGGCAAATAAAATTCGTAAGAGGAAGTACAGCCTGGAGGGGTCATAATGGGGCACAACATCATGGAGGAAAAGATCCAGTCTTCTTGCCTGCTGAAACTGTGAACCTGAGAGTTGACAGGAACAAACTGACAGGTTTGCTCAAGAAGCCAGCAAAGGGCTCTGATGCTTTTAAAAAGGGAAAAAAATGGACATTGGAAAGAGCTAAGTGGGACTTTTTCTGAGGCCTTAGCATGGTCCTTTTTCAGTGTCTTCCTGCTCATGGTCTGCTTCTGCCTCATCACTGTCACATTCCTGTTTCACTGCAGGCTGGATGCTGCCAGGTTTCTCCTTCTTTCAAACCAAAAGTTTGAAAGAGGGCAGGTTGGACATGCCTTACCATGTTCCCCTGCCCAGAGCCAGCGATGGCAGCTCCCCCTGACCCCTGGGTACAAATGGCAGCTGGGAAGACACAGGGGTGCTCTTGGCCTCCCCAGTTGCCCAGTGGGGTGATGTTCCCCTTGGTGTCTCTTCGCAGGAGAGGTACGACAAAACCCCCTTGGGCAAAAGGAAGTTGAAGGCAGAGGAGGAGAAGTTCAAGGTGGCAGACGTGAAGGACAAGAAGCAGAAGAAATGAAGCCATTGAGCAGTGGTGATGGCAACACCAAGGGCATCTGTGGCAAATACTGTAGAGCACAGCGATGTGGAGGAGCCTGCAAATCTGTAATACTAAGAATGATCCTGGCGCTGTGCCCAGGAGAAGGAACCAAGCCCTCCCCTTGTTATTGGGGCTGCAGTGAATTTGTGGAGTGGGGAAGGGTGGAGCTTGGAAGGTCCAAAAGTCTTTGGCATGGCCATCTTAAGCTGGGGAGGGGGTGCAAGGGGAGGCAGAGTCCTGGGAAGAATGGAGATGCCCTGGACCCTCATTGCTCAACTGCAAAGTGACTGAAACTTCTATCCCTGTCCTGATTTGGGATTGGAAGTGAGAGAGGTGATCCTGTGCATTCAGAAATTGGAGGGTGGGGGGAGACAATCTGCTAATTAAGGCCAGAGCAAGTGTTCTTTGGCCTCTCATTGCTACAAATTGGGATTGTCTTTGTCCCAAGGTTGAGGCAGACAAGATAGAGACCCCCACACCTGGAGCAGATCCTGCAGGGGTATTTAGGTGGGAAGGGGCATAAGGAAGGAGGCCATAAGGGAAGCTGGCACCATAGAGCAGCCAAGTGTGCAGGCCTGGGCAGAGAGCCCATGGAGTCAATCCGGCCTCCTCACTTCCTGCCAGAGCAAACTCTGCCCCCCACTGGCAGTTGACTGGACAGGAGATGTGCCTGGTGGCGGGGTTCACAGGGCACACTTAATCATGCCAGGTTGTTGCATGAGCAGGACCAGGGCCAGGTGCAAAGACAGTCTGGACTGGTTGATCCATGCAACCCAGGTCCATTTGCCAGGGATGGGAATGATTGTCTGTTTTGGCCTCACAAATCATCCTCGTGGCCTCTTTGATGGGCCTAGAAGACTTTCACTGGAGTTCCCTCCAACTCAGAGCCTCATGGCCAGCCCTGAAAGCAAGCCCCTTTCTCATTTGGGACACCAGAAGCCTTTCTCCCACCTGCCCCATCATCAGTGGCTTGGAAACACACCAACACTACCAGGAGCTGCCACATCCCAGCAATGTCCTCTGCAGTTGCTAGCCAGTGAGAAGGGGGTACCATGCAGTAAAGACTTGCCAATTTTCTCCTGGCATGCAGCCCCACTGGGAACCTGGAAGGACTGAAGTACAGGAGTCTCAGCCTTCCCAAAAGGGGCATCTGATTTGTACTACCAGTAGCAGCCCAGAGCGGCAGGACTGGGCTGGAGAGGTCTGGATTCAGCCCTTTGTGCCAGGCAAAAGACTAAGAGAAGTTAATCTGTGGCCTCTGGCCATGTGCAGCCAGTCCTGGAGGTTTCAAGGTACAACTCTGCTGGGCCTTGTTCCCTGTCCTCAAGAACAAGGGTCCCTGCACTGAAGAAATGCCATGTTATAGAAAGCAATGGGGCTTTTCCTGTCAGACTCCCTAAGGTGAAGTGGAAGCAGGGAAGCCTGCTTTGCTAGCACTGCCAGTGGCATCTTTTGAGCGAGTATTTTGCACTGGTACAAAGGGAGCTCAGCTGTCTCTTCCCTTCTGCATGTGGGAGTGGCCTTGTTCCAGATAGTGCTGTTGAAGAACATTGCTAAACCAATGCCCAAAAGTGACCCTGAAAGCCCTGAAAGAAAAGCAGCTGCCCCAAAGAAAATCAGGGGGGCAGGGGCTGTCTAGTAAACATCAAGGCTGAAAAAAATACAGAAAAAGATTTCTGCTCAAGGACAATGGAGAAATCAGGTGATCTATAGTGACAGATGCCATAAAGAGGACATCACATCTGCACGATCTCTCTCTGCATTTCAATCTACAATGGTGAAAAAGAAAGTACACTCTCTTTGAGTTCTACGGTTTTAAAAAAAGACCAGTAAAAATCATCTGGTCTTTAGCAGTTCTTAAGTACAACCTCAACACAACAACACAAAAAGAAAGCCAAAATGGAGAAGCCATGTGTGAAAACTAAGTTTTTTTCCTAACCTTTACTGCTTCCATTGATATAAAGAGGCTAAATAGCAACTAAGCGCTATTTGGGATTTTTCTGTTCTCCAGCACTGAGGTGTGTGTAAACACAATGCCAAAGAGTGAAGACATCAGCAATGATCTTAGAGAAGCAATTATTGCTGCCCATCAATCTGGGAAGGGTTATGAAGCCATTTCCAAACAATTTAAATCCATAATTCTACAGTGAGGAAGATTATTTACAAGTGGAAAACATTCAAGACAATTGCCAGTCTTCCCAAGAGTGGATGTCCCAGCAATTCACCCCAAGCTCAGACCGTGCAATGTTCAGAGAAACTGCAAAAAATCCAAGAGTGACATCTCAGACTCTACAAACCGCAATTAACATGTTAAAGTTCATGGCAGTACAATTAGACAAAGAATGAACAAGTATGGTTTGTTTGGAAGAGTTGCTAGGAGAAAGCCTCTTCTCTCTGAAAAGAACACAACTTAGGTTTGCAAAGTTGCATCTGAACAAATCACAAGACTTCTGGAACATTGTCCATTGGACAGACAGAGCCAAAGTGGAGATGTTTGGCCATAATGCACAGTGCCACCTTTGTCAAAAAAACAAACACAGCATATCAGCACAAACCTCTCATATCAACTGTCAAATATGGTTATAGGGGGTGATGTTTTGAGCTTGTTTTGCAGCCACAGGACCTGGGCATCTTGCAGTTATTGAGTCAACTGCAAACCCCTCTGTATCCCAAAACACTCTAAAATCAAATGTGAGTCCGTCTGTCCGAAAGCTAAAGCTCGGCCGACATTGAGTCATGCAATGATCCCAAGCACACCAGCAGATCTACAACAGAATGGCTGAAAAAGAAAATCGAGGGGTTGCAATGGCCCAGCCAAAGTCCAGACTTCGACCCAATTGAAATGCGTGGTGGAACCTCAAGAGAGTCGTGCATAAACAAATGCCCACAAACCTCAATGAACAGAAGCAGCGTTGTAAAGAAGGGTGGGACAAAATTCCTCCACAACCATGTGAGAGACTGATAAAGTCATACAGAAAATGATGACTTCAAGTGATTGCTGCTCAAGGTGGTTCTACAAGCTATTGAATCATAAGGTGTACTTAGTTTGTCACTTCTCCATTTTGACTTTCTTTTTGTGAAATAAATGATGACATGTCATGTGTTGTTGTTCATCTGAGGTTGTACTGACCTACTTGAAGAACTGCTAAGGACCAGATGATTTTTATTATGTCCCAATACGTAAAACCATAAAACTCAAAGAGGGTGGACTTTCTTTTTCACATGACTGTATGGGTTGTTCCTTTCTGTTTAAAGCCAAGAGTTATGAGGGGGAAGAGCTTCCAAATGATTTTAACTGGGGAGGGGAAGAATTTCAGAGACTTCCTGCCTAATTTAATTCAATTTAGACAACTGCCTGACTCCAAAAAATTCTGAGCAGTGTAGCACAAAACCACCATTTATCAGCACAACTGATGAGGGGAACAAGGTCAGCTGAGAACAGTCTCTTCCACCACAGTGCGGCTCTAGCCAATTCCTCCTGTCGGTTTCTCCACCATATAAACACAAACATACATTCAAGAGAGCTTAGTTTTCTTTTTCAAAGACCGTAAGCAGGGTTCATTGGGAGCCCACAAAACAACTGAGAAGCACTTCAGAAAATGCCAGCTGGGCATTATTGAGACAGGTGGCTCTCTTAAGGCAGCCTCAGCCAAAAAGACCATGGCCGATGGTGCCCAGTGATTGTAGGACCATGCCCACACCACCTTCTGCAGCCTACAAGAGCTGGCAGATCAGACCACATCCCTAGCAAAAATTCTTGGGAAGTGGGCACAGCACTGCTGCCACACTGTAAGGACAAAAGCTGGGTGTCAGCTGCCCCTGCAGTGGCTGGAGATGAGCTGAGAGTGTCCTGAGGCTGGGTGCATCTCTGAGTCACCTTTAGAGGGATATTGGGGAGGGGGGAGAATATAGCAGGTAAGTCAAAAGCAAACAGCCCACAGATGAGGAAGCAGAAGCCCCGTCTGGAGAGTGGCAGCTCTTCCAAGCAGCCTAGAGGACTTTCATTCTGCTGCTGGGACCACAAACTCCAGGGAACAGCATTTCCTGGTGGCAGTCCTGCCTGGAGCTTGGAGTTTTGTGCAGTAGCACCTAGGAAAAGGAGAGACCACACTGAAGAAGCACCTCATCCCCACTGTGGAAAGGAGATTTGGAAAAAGGAAAGGCTGTATGTTACTTTAAAAAATGTGAGACTTTATTTATGTATTTATTTTATTCAGTTTTTACAGCCAGGTGTCTCTGGGTGGCTTACAGTTCAAAGATTATAAAGCAGTTACAAACCATAAAACAGTAAATGGACCCAGAGAATAAATGTACACAGTGCAGCGGTTGAAACAATGGACCACTTAATAATAAGGCCAAGAAACAGAGTCCTTAACACATTCCAGGCCCCAGGCCAGGTACAAAGCCAAGCTTTTAAAGCCTTCCAAAAGGTGGGGCTTTAGTTTGAACAGAGTGCTAAAAAAGTACATATCAAAGAACTGAGTATTAAAGACATATTTATGTGGCCACATTCCCCTTATAGAGCCTAGAAGGGTTGAACTGATCCAGATCAATAGCCTGTTGTTGGGCAATAAATATTGGCAGTAAAGTATTTGTAGGAATTTGCTACGCTATGGTGTGTCCAGTCTTGGGAGGGCAAAGAGCCTGCACACCCATCTCACAGGAAATTGCCTGACTACTATTCCCATGGCAATGCAGAAATAAGGGACTCTGATCCTGAGCCATCAAAGCTACACATGGGTTGCTAGCTTTGGCCGGAGGAGGCAAAGAAAGATGGGACTTTCCAGCAGAGCCTGGATGCCTTTCATGATCCGAGGGCACTTCCTTGTAATGGAAGCCCTTGGGATTCCTCAGAGGTCTCTCTGAGGGAATCAATGTAAGGGGGGCAAAGGGTGGGGGGAGCTCTCGGGTGAAGCTGAGGCTGAAGGCCCAGCTCCAAGGCCCAGGAGAGACTGTGAAGCTTGTATGGAGTTCTTGCTGGGAGGGAGCCATAGATCACTTCTCTCCTGGGAAAAGATGCTGGATCCCTGCCTCATCAGGATTTGCTGCTGCTGCTGCTGCTGCTGCTGCTGCTGCTGCTGCAGTACAGAAGTCCCAAGACAGCACCTGGGCAGAAGCTCGCTCAAAAGAGAACATGTGTCTTCATGGCCAGAAAGGCCCAAGCAATAAATGGCTGCTGTTTAACCACTGAAGCTTTTCTGTTGCCATATGCCAGCTCAGCAACCCTCTCCTAAGAATCATGAGCACTGAGAGGTGGGAGCAGCCCCCAAGTCATCAAGGCAGGGAGGCACATGAAAGCATTCCAGGCAAATAGCTGTCCAGCCTCCCTTGGGGTCTTCACTTCAACTGCCCAGCTGTTGCCAATTGGACCCTCTCAGCCAGCTCTTCTCAAGCTAATTCAGATCAACCCCTTTACCATCTTTGTGCAGAGCTTCTTTGGTCATCTTCCAGCCAGTCTTAGAAGGGAGGTGCCCAGAACCAGACAAAAGGCTCTGCTTAAGGTCTGACCACAACAGAATAGAGGGAAATGATTTGTTCCTGTGACTGATCTTTGGTTAATGCAGCCTAAAATTGCATCTGCCTTCTTTGCTGCCTCTTCACACTGCTGGCTCATGGTCACTCACACACAGCCACAATTTCAAACCAAGCCAGAGATGTCCCATCCTATACTTATACATTGGAGCTTTGTTTTTTTAAGTGAAGAATTTTGCTCTTTTTTCCATTGCTACTTTTATCCCATTTCTGCAGCCTACCAACTTTATTTTGAATTTTATTTCTATCTTCTAGTTTATTCGCTATCCAAGCCTATTTTGTAATCATTTGCAAATTTGATAAGCCTTCACTTCATCTGAATTATTAAAGTACTGAAAAGTAGAATACATTGAACTGATGAGGAATTAGTGATGAGCACCCAGTGAATATTTTTTAATCCTATTATATATCTATTCAATTTTCATCCCACCAACCCAGAGTGAATTAAGCCTGCTAATAAGTATGACATAGGATATTTTACCAATGCTTTGCTGAAGTTAAGATTTATTTTGCCTCCAGCATTCCCACAATCTATTAAAGAAGTTACTTGAACAAAATATCCAATGAGATCAATCTAGTAAAATTATGTTATTGACAAATGTTGCTGTAGTGGATTCTATACTGAGCAATGGATGGATTGGACCTTCCTACATATGATTATGTAGTTCTATTTCAGAGCTAGAATCTTCCTAGGTGTTGATAATACGCCCATCTGCAGTTTGGCAGATTCCCCTTTTTCTCTGTTTGAACTTCTAAAACACTTTCAGAAACCAGTCAGGAGAAAATTGCTTCATAAAAAGCTCAAGGCTGCATTCCTTGTCTTTAAGAAGGCACTACTAAGGCCTCATTTCATTCAGAATGCTTCACCACTATTACCCCTCCCTGCCCACCAAACAGTCACAGTAGGGAATGCCCTACTATCTGAAAGAGAGGCTTCTGATTTCAGGCTCTTCTTTATGCCTAAGAAATGGCTTATGGTTTCTCAGGGATGATTAGGAGGCATTCTGAACATGCTTGGAAGCACTTTGGTTTTCCATGCTCTAAGCTTATCTGTTGAGTTCCATAGAGTACAAAGGGCAGGGCTTGCACAGAACTCATGCTGCCTTGGCACAGAAATGGAATATATTTTGGGAAGTGATAAACCCACAGATGATTTAATTGCTATTGCCAAAAAAAAGCTATTTATAGGGCCTGCATCAGGCCTGAGGAGCAAGAAAAGGCTTCACTTGAGTGCTGTAGTTTGTTTGAGGGAGGCAGCCTTTTCTCCAGGAGGGCCATGTCACAGTGCCCCTCCTTCCCTGGTCCTTCCAGGAAGCCCTTTCAGGAGCTCAGGGAGGACCTGAGGCATGGTGAGGGTGAGAGGGCTGAGATGCCTGAGATACTGCAGAGCAGAAGAGCACATGAAGGTCCCCTGGAGTGCCAAGACTTGGTGGTGCAGAATGCCCTCTATACGGGGAACCTGGCCGAGGTGCAGCGGCATTTCTCAGAGCTGTCTGTGGTCAACCTGGTCATCCATGCGAAGAGCCAAGACCTGCGATGGACCAGTCAGAAATGGGGTAAGGGCAGGACTGAAGATCAGAGACCTTGGAGTCTTGTGAGTGCTGCTGGACCCGTCGATTTAACAGGTGAACACAGGCAACCTGGAGGGGAAGACACACATGTTCCCCCCCACATTGCCCGGAGGAAGGGCTGTGCTAGGATGCTGGGCTGAAGATGCTAGAAGCCAGTGTCCCACTGCAAAGGCTGTGCAACCAATGGCATCTCTGTGCTTTCAGGAAGGGAAAGCTCTGGTGGCAGCAGACCCGGTCCTGTCCACTTGGGGCAAAGGTTGCTCCATCTCAACAGGAGTGGGGATGAGAGGAGGAGGGCTTTTTCTGAAAGGTACTTTAAGCCAAGGGTTTTCAACCTTAGCAACTTTAAGATATGTGGACCTCAACTCCCAGAATTCCTCAGCCAGCACGTCTGCTTCAGGCAAACTGCCAACAAAACTGTAGTTTTTTTCTCTTAGAATAACTTCATTATTAAAGCATTTTAATGGTAATCTTCTCAGGCGTACAGAAGCCAGATCTTGCTGAACGGGAATCAGAATGTTTCTTCAGAGGGGATTTCTCTTTTAGTAACCCTTGAGAAAGCCAATGAACAAATGGAAGACACTCTGAATGCATTGCCTACCTTCTTGCAACCCATTTGGCTTCATTAAAGACTAACCATTTTTCTTGGCTCAGACGCAAATGAAACAGACTGATTCCCACAAAATGCTTGGGCACAAAAAAAAAGACTCAAACTAACCAGACTTTCTCAGGTTGTGTGAATGCAGCTGCTGAGTTTAAGTCACCCCATAAAGTATTTCTTAGGAACTCAGAAATAATTGATTTGGACTCTAAACATAATCCCTCCCCTTAGATTCCTGAGTAAATATGATGGAGAGGAATGAGGAGGGTCTGGACAGAAATCAGAGTTCAGCTCATCTGATTTGAGTCTGGGATCTTTAAAGGCAACCCATGAAAGCACATTACAATAATCCAAACAGGAGCTGAGAAAGGCATGAGTGATGTCCTCAGTGCCCTTGCTCTGGGAAAGACTGCAACTGCCACACCAGCCACAGCAGGCAAAGGACTTCTGAGCCACAGCCCCTTTGCTCCTTGATCAAGAGTCAGGGGCCCAGGCAAATCCAGAGTTTGCCAGCCTTCTCTTTTAGGGGACTTTACTCTCTAGAGGCAGCAATGATGCAGTCCTGAAATCAGGGACATTTTGAATTGGCTGCCACTCAGTCTGGCTTGAGGGGAGCCTGATTCCACCCACGACCTGGCAGCGTCTAGAATTACCCATTTGGTTGGGGACAGAGATAGGTAACTGGGCACCATCTGTGTATTTTAACATGAATGGGGAGATGGCCTCTCCCAGAAGCTTCATAAAGGTGTTAAAATGAGAGAGAGGATCAAGCCTGGAGTGCTCCATACTAGAGTGCCAGAGGGCTGGGGCTTCAGCAACTTTTTCAATGCAGACAGAACCTGTCCTCCCCTGGGTAAGATGTCAACTACTGCCAGGACCTACTTCTTGGTCTCTTTCCTGACATCTTGGACTAACCAGGCAGGGCAAAAAACCAGCCAATGGGGTGGAATTGTTTTCACAAGAACCTGTCCAATTCCTCAAGTTCTGCAGGCTCAAAAACCTTCTTAAAATACCATCCTTGCCATTTCCTCATATTCTTCTTTCACCTCCCAGGGACTTCAGAGCTTAAGCCACAAAATATCCCCCCAGACATTTACACCAGAGACTTTAATGACCTTCTGACCCCTGAAAAGGTTCTGGACTTCTCCAAACAGTGTTTCTGACCAACAATAAGCAGGGAGAAGCAGCTCTGCTTGCCACTCTTAGCTCCCCAGGAGAGGCTCAAACCTGAGCTTGCATGTCTTTGTTTGTCTCTTGCACCCATTCCCAGTCAACTTCATTCTTTGTCACTCTAGGTATTCCTTCACTGTTAATCTGGAAAAAGGGCACTGTTCAGTACTGAAAATACTGGATGTAAAACTTCTGACAGCCTGGGCACAGATCCAGGAGGGAGACCACAGCCAGTCAGAGCATTCTGGGTCCTGCTCCAGATAGTCCAGAAAGGTTGTGGCTGAATGGGGCAGACTGTGCCGAGTCCCCTTCACACCCTTGGACTTTGCTTCCTAGTGGGCACAGGCGCCTCCAGCTTCTTCCAGCTTCGTTTTTCAGCCCAGCTTTTGCCTTTCCTTGCACTCCAGGCTAGGTGCTCCAGAATAAAAGCCACCCCCACAGGGCAGGACGGGCATCCACCCAGAGTTCCCTCCAGGGAACTGGCGCAGCCATGGAGCCCATCACGACGTGCACAGTGCAGGGAGCAGCGCAGGCATTCTGGCAGGCTCTGCTGGCAGGGGACGGTTGCACCATTCTCTGCCTCCTGAGTGACCCCAATGGTGACGTGGGCCCCAACTCCATCTTCGACACCAGTGACTCAAACGAATGGTGGCAGTATCACTCCAGTGCCCACCAGCTGGGTGCGCAGAGAGAGCGTGAAGCAGGCTGGGCACTTAGTGGGTAATGGGGCACTGGCAGCTGGGAAGGTGGGGGTTCAAGTGGCCAGCCAACGTTGTCTTTCCGGGGTAGGCAGATGGAGCTGGGGATGGGGGAGAGAGTCCCCTGCCCCGCCCAAGCCAGACTTTACTGGGGTCAGGGCCAACGGACTACCACCGTCTTAGCTTTGCGTCACTCAGGCCTCCTGACTCTATGGTGTTCTCTCCCCAGGGCTTTGGTCTCTGACCTACGAGCAGGAGCTCACCACGCCGCTGCACATCACGGCCAGCCGCGGCTACCTGGACTGCTTGCGCCATCTGCTGCTGCGCGGAGCCGAGGTGGACCTGGCGCCCGGCGGACAAACCGCCCTGCACACGGCTTGCGCGGCGGCCACCACTCACTGCGTCCGGCTGCTGCTCTCTTTCGGCGCTGACCCCGGGGCCGTCTCAGAAGGCGGATTTCAGCCGCTCCACCTCTGCCGGAGCCCCGGCTCTAGCGAGTGAGTAGCTCCGCCTCGCGTCTCAGCGCCCTGAGCTGCTAGCTGCGGCAGGGAAAGGGGAGGGGGTTTCGGAAAGATTTGGGCAAGTACCCAGCCGTCAGGTCACCGGAACCGGGTCCTTTTACCATATTTTCACCCATCTGGCTTTGGTACTGTTGAAATCAAAGACCCAGAAAACGGAGATGAAAAGATACCCAAAAGGGGCAGCCGGAAGGCTGTTGAAGCAAGAATCTGATCCTCTGGATCGGGCCCAATGCTGCAGCATTCCTTGGACCGGGTTTTTTTCCAAGTCATCCGGCAGTGCTTGTGAGCCTTCAGACGCGCAAGAGCGTCCCATCGGAAGGGAGAGGCAACTCACTGAGGGTCCCAGACCAAACACGAGGTCCCAGTGGTGCGGCGCGAATGCTACC
>JANHZU010001054.1:0-29315 GCA_032468055.1 Acrochordus granulatus
AAGTAAAGGAAAGGAAAGGAAAGGAAAGGAAAGGAAAGGAAAGGAAAGGAAAGGAAAGGAAAGGAAAGGAAAGGAAAACTTCAGTAGATACTTGAAGGAATGGTTTTAATTATTTTTTTTCAGATAAGAAACGCATTTCTAATCAAGGATATAACTATACACCTCAATTCTGGTGCTGCAGTTTAATTTTATTCATGAAATATAAAAGACATTAAAGTATAGAGGTCAACACTGCTTAGCTTTAGGAAATATTATCATTAGGTTTTAGACCCCAGTCATAAGTTAACTCAAAATCAATATTTGATGCTTGCACTTTATTTAAATTACCTTGCTGAAAAGTGCATTAAAACTTTAATGTTTAAAAAAGTCCTCAACTTCTCCCATAAAACCAAGAAAAGGCCAGGCAATAAACCATTTATATTTCTTTAACACATTTTTTTTTAATTCCATTGTGCCCTGTGGGTGTATTTCATAGCCTAGCAGATTGCTTAAGATATCCCTCGTTTTCCATTCTTAGTGGAATTTATAAGGTTTAGTGGCCTTGAATCAGATCCAGATTGTTGCTTACAACTTGTAGCCCTCCATGGGAAGCATTTTTCCTTGTGCATTAGAAGCCATGGCCAACTATTTCAATGGGCCATTGCCATTTAGATGAAACTAAACATCTGAAAGCAGGTGACATTACATAACAGGTTGCAGTTTTTTTCTGCTGGTTTTTGGTCAAAACCCTCTATCAAGTAAGAATAAAAAATAAATACCAAACTTTAACCTAAACAAGTCTTTCCTCGGGCATTTTTGGAATTCTTATTATAATGATGTTGGGTTATTGCAGTGGATTTTCTGATGGGCTGCCCTTGAAGAAGTTAGAAATTGCAGTTGGAATGGAATTTGTCAGCTCCAAAATTAGGGTTGTGCAATGCTTTAGATTCAAAAGCCAAACCATGCTTTGGCACATGCAGTGGCCGTATTAAGCCCACGTTCAGGAATTAACAGCAGAAGCTTCACAGACCTGACACTGCTTGATAAATTGCTTTATTGCAGACAAGAAAAAAGTCACAGATATCCAGAATCTCTGCCTACTATGCAGAGGCCTCCATGAGGAAGGGGATGTCATGATGCAAGCAGCCTCGTATTGTTGCACCATTGTGGTCCTTTGGAATGTGCATTACGATATTGCATGCATGCATGAAGGGAGTAGAGTTTGCATTAGAACAGCATAATGCTACTTTCCTAGTTTTGATGACACCACTTGGTCCCACAGACACCTCTGCGACCCTATAAAACACATAAATAGAGGCATGTCTGTATGCATGTCTGGTCATGCTTTTCCCAGCTTTGAGACTGGACTCAAAGAATTTAGTATTTATATAATGGTTGTGTAGGGCCTACGCAGCATTATTTCCTGCCTCACCCGCTTCAGTCCTTACTCAAAATACTAGGTGGTAATTACAGGTTTTGAAATCTGACATTTCTAAAGAACATCAGTTTGGGAAAGGCTAGCCTATTGTGTCTCAGTTACATTGGTTGAATATTAATCTCTGAACCTAATTTCGGGTAATTTGTTTACTGAAACAGAGGACAACTGTGCATAATTTATTTATCCATGTGGCACATTTAGACTTCATTACATTCCCATAGGTCTCTCAGCAGTTTTACAGGTCTATGTAAACAATAATAGTATTGTTTTATATTACAACAATAATAAAATCTTTAAAACATACCAAAAAACCAGATCTCAAATCCCAAATGCCCTTTGGAAGAGCTCCATTTTTAGCTGTTTCCAGAAGCAGCCAAGGTCAGAAATAGCGTCACTGAGCTTCAATCCTCTATATCTCTCAGAAGTAACCAACTGCTTCATGTTAAATATAACATGGCATATATTTTATATCATTTAATCCCACCTCAAAGAAGAGTAAATAATAACAACAACACAGATATATAGTACAAATGTGTCAGAATAAAGAATGGATATCTTTTTAATTTTCTTTGCACCTCACTTCTACATAACCTATCACTTCCCCAATCATTTGCATGTGCCTTGACCTTTCCACATAACTAGTTGTATGTCAACATGACTGTAATGCATGGAGTGTTGTAGTGATGTTACATCTTTTTCTTTGCTTTGGTGAAATTGAATAGCAGGTCAAAGTAAACTGGAGCCTCATCTACATTGCCCATGTTGCTTGTCATTTGATTTTTTTATAATTATTGAATTGGAAAGGCATTGAGGTCACTGAGTCTACTCCTTGTTCCTTGAAGAAAGCCAAATTAAAGTAATTCCAAGAAATGATTGCTTAGCTTCTTCCTGAGCCTATCCAATGAAGGGATCCCAGAATCTTTCTGGGACTGCAAAGTTTTGAAGTGAAAACAGAAGTTGTGATTTAAAAATGGCAGACTGTAAGGAGGTGAGATGTATGAAGGAAAAGTGAGGTTCTCTCTCTCTCTCTTTTTTTTTTTTTTTGAGGGGAGTTGGCTTCAAGTCAGACTCCTAGAGACTGCCTGGACAGGTACCTGAAGTTTTCTTGGTAAGTTTTTTTTAGAAGAATTTTGCCATTGCCTCCCTCCTGAGCTGAGTGAGAGGGATTGGCCCAAGATCATCCAGCTGGTACCTAAGTTGAGACTAGAATTCTTACGTCTGTCCATCTGTCCATCCGTCCATCCATCCATCATCTATCTATCTATCTATCTATCTATCTATCTATCTATCTATCTATCTACTTATCCTAGTTATTTAGTCTTGACACATTGTAAGACATAATTATTCAATATCCTTAGGATGAAACTCAGAAATAGGCACATTGAACATTTAAATCTTTCATAAACAGATGTTGAACCAATGGTAATCACACCAGTTTTCTTGATTGCAAGTATGCATACCTGTATCTGGATTTGCTTGGTTGGTCTGTGATAAAAGCTTTGTATGCACTACATTCTATATATTGTAGCATAATACTAGAAATATATGTAAGCTCTCTAACGTCTCTGCTTTCAGGTTCATTATAAAATCTGCAAGCTATAGCAGACCTATCAATAGGGTGCCTATAAAAGATGTAAGTGTATTCCCTTTAGTTATCTTTGAAGGTAAAAATCTTTACCTCCATCTACTGGGTGTTTTTAAAGTTGCTAAAAAATGTCAGTAGCACAGTCAGGTTATGCTTTGTATAACTGAATTAAAGATAGTGCTAAGAAAAAAAATGAACATTGCATAGTTATTCTTCTTTCTGGAGCAATCATTTTTACTATTAAGTTTTTGAGTGACACTTCATAAGGTTATGTTGAATCTAGATACTTTTGAAGATTAGGTTATGTTGAATCTAGATACTTAGGAAGATACTTTTCTTTTAATGGAAAAAAAAAGTCAATGTCATTTGGTATTTTACTTTATTTTTATTGTGTTTGTGAGATTTACAGACTACCCAACTTCAGAAAAAATCTACCTGGCTTATAATAAAAATAAGAAAAAGAAAGAAATAGAAAAGCCTACATGTCTAGATAAACCACACTCCTTAAAACATAAAATACAGCCAGAAGGGACTCCAAAACTACCTGACTTCAAAGCTTGGGAAAACTGTTGGGTGGGTAGGTAGTAGGAAAGAATGGCTGTATGGGGAATTTCTGCAAACAAAGTCCACACATCTTAAAGTTACCAAGGCTGAGAAATACTACTTTAGACTTTCTTAAATTGAAATGTTTGCATTTTGATTAACCATTATCCATATCCTTCTAGAACTTTTCAAAATCACTTTTGGTTTTTCATCACTCTTAATAGTTTTCTACTATCTACCCCCTCACTTCAAGATCAGTTTTTTAAAAATGTAAGAAGCGCTGGTTGCAGCATGCCTCCTTAAAGGACTCTTCTTTTTTCTCAATTCCTAGTTGTTGCTGTAAGTTGTTGAACCCATTAGTAATCCATTAAGGAGCATATCCTCTTGTTCCATAACCACTGCATTTACTCAAGAGCTTTTAATGAAGGATTTTGCTAAAGGCTTTTTGAAAATTCCAAATATAAAATGGCACATGGGCATTTCTGTTCACACTCCTACAGATACCCTCAAAATTGGTTGATAAGATAGGATTTGCCTTTGCTGATTTTCCTTTAACAAGGCTGGTACCGCTATTTTATTTTGATTATCGTTTCTACCAATTTCTGTGGAACATACATAAAGCTCATAGATTTATTATTTCCTGGGTCTTCCTAGGTCCCTTTTTAAAAATTGTTGCCAAAATGGGGTCACTCCTTTCCTTCTTTGGCCTTTTTCTCAGTGTGGCTATTTACCAACTTGCCATTCATGCCTAATGAGAGACACAAGGCTTTCCTTACCAATTCTCCTGCATCTGGAAAACGCACTTCATGGAGGAAACATACCTCTATCCTTAAGAGAGAAGTGATAATTCAGATTTAGAATGCCCATGTGGGAAGGTATTCCAGCCTTTTCAGTACATTTCCATCAGCTGAAGAAATGCAGACATGCTGTCAGAGAAAACATCTTGAAAAGTTATAACAACAGTGCATGCATTTGGGGAGTCTTCTGTAATCCTCCCATAATATTCACTATGTTAGGGTATAATCTTAGAAGCATTATGGACAAAACAAAATGGTGAACGCATCATTTAATTTTACTTAAATGTTTAAAAGTATTATGGTTGGTTGCACAATAGCCAGATGTTTAGTCTGATTTGGCATTTTATCCACTTATGGAGTCCTTCCCAAGGAACTGGAATAGGCAGCTGTTGCTGTTTGATAGTGCTATTGTTGAAGGATGCAAACTGTTTCAAGTAAAGCTACCATTTGAAACTGACTGGTGGTGATTTTGTCAATGCCGATAGTGTTCAAGTGGTGCTACAAATGTTTTGGGATTGCACCCAAAGCACCTATCACTATTGGTTCTGTCTTTGCTTTCTTTTGCCAGTTGTTCCACTTCTATTTGCAGGTCTCTGTATTTTGTGATTTTCTCCCGTTCTTTCTTTTCTATTCTGCTGTCTCCAGGTACTGCAAATGCACTATCCAGACTTTTTTGTCTTTCTTACCAACAATTGTTAAGTCTGCAATGTTATGTAGCAGGTGCATGCCAAACTAACATATCAGACGTATTATTATTTTGGATCTCTTACCTCAAGCTTCATCTTTATTTTTAATGAAATTTTAATTTACTTTCATTTTACTTCATTTAAGTAAGCTAGATGAGTGAACAACCTAAACGTTATGGATAACTTAAATATTGGTTATTAGCCACTTAAGAAAATCTGCAGCAAAAAAAAAAATCCAAACTTTCTGTGCAGTGAGTTTCATATGATATTTGAATATGCATCATTATAATGGATATTATTCATTCTTTATTAGGTGTATATATCAATATTAGAGTCTTCTGTTTAATCCAGTATATGACATTTGGATGGGATAGATGTGGACTATCTACTTTGCTTTTACTTTTTGAGACAGAGGGAAGAATTTTCTTTAGAAGCATTAGGAACTGCAGTACAAACCTACAGCATGTTTTTTGTCTTCTTCTTGTAGTAGTTTTGACTTGTGATTGATCCTCTGTTTGTGACCAAAATCAGTTCCACTGTCTCTGGCCAGTTCTATAGCCAATTAGCAATCTAGGTTTCTTGTTACTGTGCCTGGATACCATATAAGGCTGGAGTTTATATTCTGCATGTGTGAAAAAATAATGATTTTTCTTCGTACGGTAATGGCAAAATGTCCTTCAGAAGAACCATGGAGGCTTATAGCAGAAACCTCTGCTGTGTACACATCATATTATATGTTTATTTATTCATTCAAATTAATTGGCCACTCAATTCCAGTGGACACAAATGTTGAATAAATCTTCGGGAATTCTGAAGAAATTTTCTGTGGAAACAAGCCTATTCTTCAAAGTTTGTGCTTATGAGAGCAGGAAGGGTCTGTCTGGACAGTCATGCAATCTATAAATATGAATAAGAACTTTATAAAATGAAATCAAAACTTAATTAAAGATGAACCAATGTATTTCAACCACTTTCTCAATTCTTGCGTAAATCAGACAAATGTAATTTGCCATTACAGGTATAAAATAGCAATGTGGAATTTTTTATGGAATCTAATCTATACAACCAATCTAGGAGTAGAGTTGGAATACATTTTTATTGAAAGCACGATGAAGTGAATTGCTCTTATAATTCCTTTTCTCTCTCTCTCTCTCTCTTGCATTTCAAAGAAAAAGAATATACCAGTAGCACCAAGTGGCACATTAGGGGATTAGCTTTGTAAAAAGTACATATGTGGGCTTTTTTCATATGATCCATAAACAGAATAATGTGGGGGAACATTGCCTTGAATTTTTCCAAGAGGATACATTTTCAAGGTGATGCTCATTAACAGCAGTCATAATAATATACTTTTTTTTTCTAAGATTTGTCAGGTTTTCGTTTTGTGGCTAACAGCAGCAACAGTTGGGTTCATACATCTCATTAGCATTAAATCATAATGTAGTTGTTTGGTTAGCACGTTGTAGGAACCAAGTCTCTATGGCTTTCCAATAAACAAAGGTTAAATAACCATAGCTTAGCATGATGAAAAAGCCAGGCTGTTTTGTTGACAGCTTGGCCATTCAAATCCACTTAATGCTAGAGATTTAGCTTCATTCCAGGACAATTTGTGATGGAAATACAAAATTGAGGGAGGATATTTGGAGAAAATTCTGGAAAGTTTTTTCCCTCTAGAGGAGAAGTATAATAAAAAATCTCAGATTTTTTTATTTTTTTGTTGACTCATCTTTAGATGATATTAGAATCCCTCTGCCTCTTGTGTATCATTCATTCATTGTCCATTAAACTAATGGGTGGATTAATGATGCTTACCTCTTTTCATTTATATATGTCCTAGTCCATCAAGGATAGAAGCAAAGCATTTTGTTTATTCCTGAAATTATACCATAAGTACATTCAAGTACATTTAAAAACGTAGGTGATTAAGCCTACATTTTATAAGCAACTCTTCAATGCCAAATATATACATTTATCTTTGATACAATATTGAGAGTGGATGACAGAATCTTTTTTTTCTTTTAAAATTGAATAACTACTGTACATGCAGCTGCAGATAGTGGTACCTTCCCTAGCACCATGGTAGAAAAGAAAAGAAAAAATGCAAACCACTGATATTATTTTGTTCATTGGTTTGATAATGACCTCACTGGTGTTAATGCCAGTTCTCTGCACTGCTACTGAATTGAGTAGCCTTCTCCCTCTCTATATAGTTGACTGGTTTTATTTTTTTCACTGGTCCCAGTAAGAAAAATGAAATGTGGTATGTGTTCATTGAATGATGTCCCTCTTAGAAGAGATTAGCCCATCATAAATAACTCATATGTGGTAAAATTATTACAAAAATGAATGTAAATAATTTGAAAGGAAGATTTCAGTCTATGCTTTTACTGCAAATGAACTTTTTTTAACCATATCAAATTATGGTTATGCAAGTTTGGTCATTGATAATATTTGCAGAAGTTAAACATGGTTTCATTGTGCACTATGTATATTTTCTTCTTAGTGTCAAAATTTTTTCAGTCTCACTGGATTTACCATTTATAGAAAATTATCTGCCAAAAATAACTGGCATTATGGTTCTCAATAAAACAAACTAAAACAACTCACAATTTAAAAAAAAAACAAGATGTCTAACCAAATAGTAACTCTATCTGGAGTTTTATTTCACATGCCAATATTTTACACTAGATTCTTTCCACACTCCTAGAAGTACAATCTAATGATTTCAAGCAGGCATTTCATAAACAAGATCAGTGGCCCAAATGCAATCAGTTTATGGTCTGTGATGAGACAAATAAAAACAAAAATCCATCCATATCACAAAATTGGTTTCCAGAATTATTTGAAATCACTGCTTGGAAGCAGCTGAGCCCTACTCTGGCTTTCTAAAAGTAGAGGTTGGCACTCTAATGCACTGGAATCAGACAGGTTCTCACATATATTTCTGTACTAATTGATTTTTTAAAAATTACAAAGGCTACCCTTACAAATTGAAGCTCATTACTTGACTGTAAAACAGACACCATTTGAAGAATCACATTTGTGCAGAATGTGTTTCCCCAAGTATATTTTCTTCTTCCTACAGCAAACACATTTCCATTGTATGTATTACTCCCAACATCTAAGTCAGCATTGCCAGAATTGTAGCTGCAGAGTATGTATAGAAAAGGAAAAAAGTACAGGAGATAAAGTATTTTTACAGACAGGTCCTGTTATGCACAAGCACAGTCATATACTCTCACAAAAACAAATCAAAGAAATTTAACAGATTAGTTGTGGAATATGGAAAATAATACATAATCATTCCAAAGCATTGATAGCATAGCCTCTCACGTGGCAGCTGTTCATGATTTGTGTTCTTTATTGTCTCTTATTTAAATAATAAATAGAAGAATAACTTCATTATACAGAGGAGAGACAGAAAAAAAATTCCTTCCTGTTTCAGTTTTTTTAATCTTATGGTACAAATGACTGCCATCAAGACTGTGGCATAATGTCACAGATTTTAATAAACACACATTCTTTAGCATTCACCATTATTTTAAGCTCACCATTTATCTATTCTGAGGTTAGATTGATCTCACAGTTACTTTGGTAAAATTAGCAGCCTTTGTTTGACGTAGCATGCAATAGACTAACAAACACATTACTCTTGTACAAAAGGTTTTCTTTCTTCCAGTCCCATTGCAGACAGTGTGTATGTGTGTGGGTGCATGCACACATGTATACACATAGTATCCACATAAATGTCTCTGCATTCCACAACTTTGACTTGAAAAGATGGTTAAAAATTCCTAAAGGAAGATTGTTCTTGAACATTGGAACATGCATTCATTCAATGTACAAAACTATTTGCATCTGCATAAGATATGGAATCCATGTCATAATAATCCTCTAAATGCCAATGCAATGTTTCAAAGGTTGGCCGTTCTTGGGGTTCGACATTCCAGCACTGTAGCATAATATTATACAACTCCAGAGGACAATTAGTTGGTTGAGGCATTCTGTACCCTTGATCCAGTTTCTGAAGCACTTGGAAACCCATCAGACCTATAATGTTTTTTAAAAAATTAGTAATTATGCATGTACAAGATGATGATCATGCAAATTTGAAATAAATTGGGGAGATGATGCATTTTTAAGGATGCATTCTTTTATACAATACTTCACACTTCCTAATATCTCTGCAGTAAAAGCAAATTAGTATCTTAATACAAAAATAATTTCTTAAAAATAATTCAAGGGGTGAATATTGTTTGAGGTCAGAGTTTGAGCGCATACTATAGCATTTTAATCTAATTTTTAGTTTGGCAAATGGCTAAGAAATATGGAAACATTTAAATTCAGAGTTTGAGGCTTAACACCTATTAAGATGGTATCTTCTAGACATCTTATGAATCCTATTTGTTTTCAGCAGTCACTTTGGGAATTTCCCAGCAATTTGGGAAGGCAGTTTTGCTAGATGCATATACAATCTCTGGAATTCAGAGGCAACAAGATTGCTCTTGATCAGCCTCTCCCCAAGTGTCAGTCAAAGGTGCACCTTGTGGAAGAAATACTTGAAGTGATGATTGGAATGATACTAATGAAAAACAAGGGGTGAATATTGTTTGAGGTCAGAGTTTGAGCGCATACTATAGCAATAAGGACAGTGATATTTTGCCAGAGCATGAGATAGAAACAACACTGATTGTCCTTATGGATAACCTATAGCAGGACTCTTCCTTGTTCTATATCTTGTCACTGACACCAGCAAACATGCATCAGTCCAAGATGTTAATCAGACCAAGAACTAAACTCTATTTTAGAACTAAAAATATTATTTATTAAGACTGGCTATAGTAATAAAATCTTGCAAGTGTGATTATGCTTTATGATTTCTTCCCTTCCTTATACTCATGTGAAGTAGGGAGGTGTCTGAGATGTTTACTTAATTCATTGTTTGGGCTTAAGCAATGTTTCCTTCATTTCGGTAATGGATCAAGACCATCCTCTTCTACTTTCCACAGCATCCTTCTGAACCACTTATGAAGAATTAGGAGTTCTACTCTTTGCTAAGTAGGAGTTAGTGGTTGGGGAGAAAAGGACATTCCAGTACCAAGCCTCATTCTTTTAAAAAGCTACACTTAGATGGAAGAGGAGAGGAAAATTGTCTCCAACCTGGAAAAATTGTGGGAATGCTGGAAGCAAGTGGGTTGAATGCAAAGGCTGCTGTGTCAGTTGCAGTCCCTTTGCACTGGAATAGCTCGTCCCTCTGAGTTCAGACCAGCCTATTACTTCCTTATCTTTCAGGAAAGGGGTAAAACGTTTGCTTTTTCTCAGAAGTTTTGAGAGAGAGGATATCACATGAATGATAGCAGCAGATAAGCTAATTTAGCTGAAGATATCATTTACAAGTGCATAGTTTTATTATTTTCTTGATGTAAGCTGCTTAAGCTTTAAAAGCTTTGGAGGTGCCGGCAGGTATAAATCAATCTTGTGAAATTTTGCCTTAAATATGTATGTGTGTTTGTATGCATGTATGACATTAGTAATGCTATGTAATGTAGTAGATGATGTGACATTTGCAATTGCTGCATTGCCAGCCTGAACTATAGGATATCCAAGAGTTTTTATTCCATACAGAAACATTTAGTTTTATTAAGCTTTCCTATCAACTGCAGAAAAGTGAGGAAGCCTAATAAAAAATGTCAAAAGCATGATTTTTAAACAAAGCGCTCACCTGCATAAGGCATTTTTCCGTAAGTGATTATTTCAAAAAGGAGTATTCCAAATGACCAGACATCAGATTTAACGCTAAACCTATTATAGCGTATTGCTTCAGGAGCTGTCCATTTCACTGGAAGCTTTGTTTCATGCTTGGCTTCATAGACCGTTTCATTTTCTACCTATTTTATGCAAACAAAAAACAATGTGATAAATGTCCAGATCTGTCCGTTTCCACTATTGTAAATTTCAAATTAATTTAAAACCCTTTTTTATTTGCTAATGTTTACATAATCCTAATAATCATTACACTGAAATTGTTGGTTGATTGTTAGCTGAAATTAATGGAGTTTAAAGATGTTCTTGAACTAACCAGGTAGAACTTCTGTTTCTTCATCCCTAGTCCTTCTTTTGTCAAGTATGCATGCAACATCAATATACCCATGATTAACTGGGCCTACTACTGTGAATTCTGAATCTGTCAGTGACAGTAGTGCAAGCTACCTGTTGGCAGCAGGGCATGGGACTCATGTGAACCCTCTAGCAAGAAGACAAGGTGACCACAAGAGCGAATGCATTCAGAACCTTTGTTCTGTAATTAACTACAGGCAGCAAAGGAACACTGATCTTGATCATTATTACTTAAACAGCTCCAGGGTTTAAAAAGCAGACTCCAAGATGTGTAAATTAATATATTGGTTCAAACTGGTACCAAGTAATTTAGGTAAAGTGGGTTGACAGACTCTGAAGAATAAATGGAGCATTATTTACTTCTTCTTTTTTTGAGGTCAGTCTGCTTCCTTTCTCAGGTGCACATTCTGAGTTTCAGAAATGGAATATTGTACATTCACTCTTTGATTTGTTTTAATCAGACCATATAGATCATCATCAAGATCTCTGTATTACTTCAGTGTACTTGTTAAACTGTGATTGCATTTGTACATCATGTTAATGCAAATTGGTTGCTCCTGTTTTGGTCTTTCTGCTCTCTAGGGTAATTAAACAAATTACATAAAGAAGTGTAGGGCAAATATTCAATCTAAAATTTCAATCTGAAGGCAATTTGATAGAATCATTCTTTTTGAATCAAATATTATAATGAAACCATCACATAGATTCAGTTGGTAAAATTCAGTCAGACACTTCACATTGATTTTGACTTAATTCAACAAAGAAGCAAACTTACTTTTCTTCAAATCTGTTTAAAAGTATGAATTCATCCAACTGAAAATACAGATTTATTTTATTTAAAAATGACTCAGTTTGGAAGACCAAACTGAATCAATTTTCCCAAACAGAATCACAGATTCAAATTTTGATTTTAAGTGATTTACATACCCTTAAGAATTCTCCTTCCATGAACTGATTACCATGATCAAAACACGTGATTTGTTCCCCTCAGAAGCATAATTGGAACCAGCTCTTCCTAATCTAATGTAAAGTAATTATATTAACTTACTAATATCTAATATTAATTTATGTGATTGCTAAAGATGCTGATTCTTGGCAACCAATAGAAGACCAAACAGATAAAAATGGGAGGGAGCTAATCCATCTTCCATGGATCCAAGACAGCCAACACAAACTTAAACATTATTTTTCCTAAATATCTTTTCTCTTTCTCTCCGAAGAGGACCAAGAAGCCCTGTCTCTCACAGAATAAATGCTATCAATGCTGCCATTTGAACCTACAAAAATCCAACTACACTAATCCACCAACAAATTTACTGCAGCCTAATGTCTTGATCTGCCAGAGCCGGACAGAGGGCCTAATCTCAACAACCCTGAAGCAAAAAGCCAAGCAATGGAAATCAAGTCAGAAACTCTTGCCCTTTCACAAGCCAGCACATCTGCAGGAGGTGAAACAGATTCAAGGAATGAGCCGTGAATGTTCCAAAAGTGCATGCTAAAGAAATCCCAGAAGGAGTTTTTATTTAGCCACTGCTTCTGTCAAGAAAATCCAGCTAAGAGAAACTGAGAAATGTAAAATACCACATTTCATGGTAAATTAGAATTGTGTCTTGCAGCGACTTCCAAGCATGGCCTTTAATCTCTAGCTACAGCCAGTCAGCTGATTCTTATTCTGGAAACTCCATGACAATGATTATTTTCTTTGTCCCCAGTATTAGAGACCATATACAGATGCTGCCTCTGCATACAGCAATTCTATTCTTAAAGACCATACTTGTATAAGTTGTATCATTAAGGCAGCGTTTCTTAAAATATGGTCTGACGACCATTGAAGGGTCTGTCAAGACTCTCTGAGTAATCCTGATCAAATCAAAAATTATATGCCTGATATTGAAGATATTTGCAAAAAAAATTAAAATAATGTCCCTGATGGGTTTAATACTGTTATTTTTGCATGATTCAATAAATAAATATTCTATCATTGCATCTATTTTAATTTTAAATATGGTAAATATTCCTAAATATCACCATAAATATATAAATATAACCCATACAAACAAAAGCTCTTTTAGAGTCCTTCGTAATTTTTAAAAGTGAGGAGGGATCCTGAAAGAAAAATGTTTAAGAAACACCGATCTAGGACATGAATTCCTAAATTATATATTGTTTTTGTGCCAAATGTAGCTAATGTATCTGAATATCTGAGGCATTAATTTAAAAATTATATTACAGCAGGTTACCTTAAAAACCCGTGCAAGTCCAAAATCTGCCACCTTGTAAACATTGTGATCACCAACCAAGACATTCCTTGCTGCCAAATCACGGTGGATGTAGTTCTGGGACTCCAGGTAAGCCATTCCATAGGCCACTTGAGCTGCCATATCCACCTGTTCTGGCAAGTGGATTCTGGAACCTGCATCATCTGCAAGGAAGCAGTATTTGGAGAAGGTTGTGAAAAATAATCTTCTAGGCATGACTTGCAACAAGCCCTCTCTAACAGTGTATCTTGGGCAGACAGGTTCTACTTGGAGTAAGCAGCCTTGTAGACAGCCAGGGCCCAAGCTATGTAGGACTTTACTTGCATGAGGAAAACAATTGGCAGCCAATGCTGTTCTCACAGCATTGTGATATAATATATGGCTATATTAAATGGTGCCAGTCAGCATTTAATATTTTAAATTAAAATATTGCATTTTGTATTACAAATGTAGTTGCCTGTTCAATGCGGTAGTCCATACATTAGGTGATGAGAATAAAAGTGACAGTTGATCTTATATTCTTGAATGGTCACAATTGGCACACTGGTCATAGCCAGGAACAGCTATTCCAGGAAGAGATGCTCTTTGCAGCTTTCCCTTGCCACTTGCTCAACAACCCTCTCCAGAAGAGAAAAGTGAACAGACTGGGCCATAGTTATGTAAAGAACTGGGTCAAAGTTTAGTCCCTTAAACAAAGAAGGAGTATTCCAGTACTCTCTTCATGGTCATTGGCATCTCACAGTAAAACATTCACAATAGTTCAGACCTAACCTCCAGTCCCCAGCTGTCAGTACAAGCTAGAAGGGAAAGAGATCTAGCCCACAGGACACAGTGCTCATTTCTAGAACTCTGTTCACTTCCTTAAGATAAACATATTCAAACTCATCCCAGACATTGTCCTTGGCACTTCTTCAGAAACTCTCCAGCCAGCTTCCAACTATGAGCAAATCTTGATTTAGATTATTTATTCCAAGATTTTACTAATAACAATAAGGTAAAACAACATCTGTCATCTCTGATGAAGTAAATTTGCTATAGGTAAGGTATAATAGGGCACATGGCGGTGCGAGTGGTTAAGACACTGGGTTTGTTGGCTGGAAAGTCATCAGCTCAAGTTCAAGACCCAAGTGCTGTCATGCAACAAGGTGAGCTCCTGCTGTCTGCCTAGCTCCTGCCAACCTAGCAATTCGAAAGCATGTAAAAATGCAAGTAGATAACTTGGTACCTCGTAAATTGGTGGAAAGTAACAGTGTTCTGTGCACCTTGGCATATATATAGTCATGCTGGACACATGACCACAGAAGCATCTTTGGACAACACTGGCCCTTTGGCTATGAAACAGAGATGCCCCCTAGAGTTGGACATGACTGGCAGGGGAAACCTTTACATTAAAGGTATAATGATAGATATTACGGATAGTGTGGTGTGGTGCATGTAAATATACCTTTGCCTATTTCCTTTTGGTCTATGAAATACACTTGCATCATGTCTATTTCATGGGTATCTTTTCATTCTTTTTTGCTTCCACATATCTCAGATTTTTTTCCCTTAATCTCACAGTTCTGAACTTACACTGCAATACCTCAGGGTACTGTAGTTTACTATCAGAGGCACCATGGAATATTTCATTATTTAATAAACGGAACTGTCTTACCTATCCCCTAGGATCACCCCACAAAGTTTGGAATTGCAGTGTGGGTGCTGTGAAAAAAATTATTGAGACACTAAGGGTATTGTGAATTGAGATTGTTTGGGAACTTCTTCCTTTATCTCATATATATTTTAATTATACAAATTTTAAATAGATGAATGGTATCACCAATTCATCTAAATGCTAAGAAACCTGAGGAATATTTGTCTTCTTATCTGCATGTTATTCCAGAAAGTGCAGATCAAGTTGGTTCATTGGAAGTAGACCGACTTTTTTTTCCTGTGCCTTCCAAGATCTCATACATCTCCAAATTTGTCCAATAAAATCATTGGATTCTTTATTTGTTTGTTTTCTTTAAAACATTTATATAGCTGTCCATCTTATATCAAACTCTGAACAGCTCCCAGTCAACAAGTAAAACAATATAAATAATAAAACAAAAATACATATGTCTGTTAAAACCATAAATATTAAACAGTCGGTACCATGCAGTCCCTCGTTAAATCCTCTTGTCTAGTCACCCTATCTCCATACTTGGAGGAAAAGCCAGGTCTTAAGTGCTTTTCAGAAAGTTAGGAGATGGAGACCTGCTGAACTTCAAGGGAAAGGGTGTTGGTCTGCCAAGGAAAAGGCAAGTTTCCTAGATCCCACAAGATGGCAATATTTTGATCAACAAGGCTGTGGTTTGGGGTCTACTGCTCATCTTCCTGGTCCACCTAGCCAGTCTCAAGCTGCAACAGGATGATTGTAGTATTGTTCTTTGTTTTGTTTTTTAAATGCTGGGGGAAAGTGGAGCAGCTAAGAAAGAAGTGAGTGACAAGTAATCTAAGTGTTTCAGTAGGTATCAAAGGCTAAGTAGCAGAAAGGAGGCATTGTTATCACAGACTGCTACTCTTCCTTAAGATATTGTACTTGTTTTTTTCCCTGACCTCATTTCTATCATAGTAGAATTTGTTTTTTTCATTGATTCTCCTTTTAAAGGACTTGCTTCATTCAGCTCATTGAATACCAGATGCAGCCATCATGTTAATATTAATACTGCAGTTTTGGAGGAAGGAAGGAATGAGGATGAGTATTTGTTGTTTTAAGAATCATGCATTAGAGTCAAGTTATATTATACAGTAGTGAAGATTACATACTGAGAAGATCTTACAACAGTCCTATTGCAGTATGCTGTTGGGAGAATATGTTGAGATAAAGTAACTGATGGATATTATTGAAAACAGCCCACTGTTCATATTGCAAGTTGAAATGCGACTGAATCTTCCTGCTACTAAGAGTTGCCTATATTTCTATCTATAGAAGTAACTATAGAAGGGATGTTATTTGCATCCTCTTTCCCCAATTTTTATGGTGAAGATCTTCATAGATCTAAC
The DNA here is from genome assembly GCA_032468055.1 of Acrochordus granulatus. Taxonomy (NCBI): domain Eukaryota; kingdom Metazoa; phylum Chordata; class Lepidosauria; order Squamata; family Acrochordidae; genus Acrochordus; species Acrochordus granulatus. The sequence goes on from JANHZU010001054.1 coordinate 16,431, forward strand.
ATGTCATCTTGATATTGTACTTGTAAATTCCCATTATACTCCTAGTAGATGACATAAAGACTAAAGCCATCAAGGAGGAAATGAGGCCTTTGAGACTAGGCATGGCTGTTCTGTAAACATAGTCCAGGTACAGCCAGATCAGACCAGTGAGGAATGGAATGCAAACGATCTCTTGCAAAGCAGCACACAAAAGAAACTTTAAATCTAAGAGAAGGGTGAGAGAGTGGAGGGGTGCATGCATGTGTATAGTACCCCTCTTGTGGAGAGTCGATTTGGTTTAGTAGGTAAGGCACCAGGCTCAAAACTGGGAGACTGTGATTTCTAGTACTGTGTAGACATGAAGCTATCGTGGTCACCATGAGCTATTCACTTTTTCTCAGCCGTAGGAAACAGCCAAGGGCAAAACCACTTCTGGTAATTGGCCAAGAAAACTGCAGGAATTTGTCCAGGCAGTTACCAGGAGGATGGATGGATGGAAGGATGGATGGATGGAAGGATGGATCGCAGTCTGTCTTCCCCTGATCTAATTAATTGTTGATATTATGGCCATCACATTCTGAAATGATACATCAGATGAAGAAGAGTGCAAGAACTCAACGTGGACCGGAAAAGCCTGCTCGAGGCCTTTTCTGAGTCATGCAGTTTTCTGGATAACCTTCAATCCTGATTTCTCATCAGACATAAGACAAACAGGCAGGCATTTGCATAAAAATAAAATGCAAACTTTCATCCTTTTTTCTTGAAATCCTTTCCCATAATTTATTTTAAGTCTACATCATTTTCTCAGACTTGGTGGTAGAAATTCTTGACCATGTAATAGAAATAAAAAGAAAGAAAGGTATCTTCTTCAGGGCACATGATAATGCTCCTGTGACAAGTATATTACTTGGAAATGACAATGACCTTCTGTTTTAGGGGGGCATTCTGTGAAGCCTCTGACTAGCTATGAAGGCTTCAATAGAGGGTCCGCCTACATTCCCCAAAGCTTTGAGAGTAATCTCACCATACCATGTATTTTCACTAAATTAGAATGTTAAAGGAGACTGCCGAGGAGATACTAACTACACAAGGAGCAACTGTATTGACTATTTTGTTTCATTGTGTTAAGCTTACATCTAAATTAAATCTACCTTAGCTTTTGCTTGGTCCATCATTTCTTAGAGTGTAGTCCCAGCATGCTGTTCATAGTGTGAGTGGTTTGGGATACACAGAAACACACACACACATCAATCCCTGCCAGTCATTACTGGCTTCATATCCAATCAAACTAAATTGACCTGCTCATCTCCCCCTCCCCTTTTTTTTAATACCAGTGTGTTTACTTTACTGCAGACCGCCACACTATATCTAAATGAAATGTTTCCCACTCACTTTGGAGGTATTCTAGCAGACTCCCATGTCTCATCAGCTCTGTAACAATATATATTGGATCCTGTAAAGTGCAAACAGCATAGAGCTGTATAAGCTTAGGGTGTCTCAAATTCTTCATTATCTGTGCCTCCCTGAGGAAGTCTTTTGGATCCATTGAACCTGAAATGAGAACAGCAGTGAAAGAAAATTATTGTGTGTTATTCTGATTGGCCTCACAGTCTTGCGGAAATAACCAGGGACATTTTCTGCCTCTTTGCTAATTAGCATAGATAGCAATGCAATCTACATAACTCTGATAGGGAATGTATGAAGTTTAAATTAAAAAAACATTGCTTTTTTCCTCCAAATTTAATTCTAAAAAAATTCAGCAGCAACAGCCACTGTAGTTCTGGTCCTCCAACTTCCCTCGATCTCCACATAAACACTCTTGGTTATGATCAAAGCTGAAATTACAGTGGTGTAATTTGTTCACTGCTCATCCGAATCCTCAGAATGGAAGGATGGACAGAAAATGTGCAGTAATTTCAGCATCTTAGCTGTCTGAATCTCACCTTTAGCCACAAATTGAATCCATTATAAACAACATATCATCTTCAAGATGTATTGTTGTAGCTCATTGCATCTTGGAATGGAATTACTTTATTGCTTATTGTAATAAATGAATATTACAAGTTTTTGTATCAAGAAATGAAATATTCTGCTGTCCCTATCATGTAGTAAATCCATGCCAGAAAAAAAAAACAGATTTCACAAGAATTTAGACAAGCAGTCGAGATTAGTGCTGTCTGGAAATTTTTCCTGCCTTTCATTTTAAGTGAAAATGAAATCCACTTTAGAAGAAGTGAATTGCTCCATTCTCTTGCATCACCATCACAGGGTGAAGGTAAACCAAGCAAGTCAAAAGTATCAAGTGGTGAAAGTGTCCATTTCAATTTTGCACAAATTCTCATTGTATTCACTTTGAGTGAATTTTATTCAATTGTGAACTTGGCAAAAAACAACAACAACACATGCATAGTTGTTTGCATTTTGGTGGACCCGGCTTCTAACATATACATATTCCCAATATTTGTACTTTTGCGAATAATACGCTTTTCGCGTTTCTTTTTCTTCAATAAATCATTTTTTTAGCACTATTTCCATATCAAGGAACGTCTGTATGTCTTAGATTTCAGATTCCAAGCTGGTCGGGAACGACGAGAATCTAACATTTCTGGTACTATCAAACTGAGGAAAGTTATCCTCTTGGCTCAGTTTGAGCCAAAATGATGAATTCATTGAAAAACACAAATAGAAATATGTTTGGCTATTCTAAAAGAAAGACTTATTTAACAACTAAACTTTTCCAGGCCATTTACCATGGAAAATCAGTGTTTTATTCACCTTCTGCATACTCTTCTCACGTGCAGATGTCGCACGCTTTTAAAATGCATGAAGATTCATCAACATTTTATGGGAAACATTTTATCTGGAACCTTAGAAAGGATATGGGAAATGCATGGCCCTCTAGACATTGCTGGCCTTCAAATCCTAGCATTCTTCATCATTGCCCTTGCTGGCAAGAACAGAAGGGACTTGGGTTCAGCGACAACTAAAGGGCTGCTTTTTCTCTTCTTCTGCATTAGAACCAAACTAGGCTTCACAGATCTGTGTAATTTCCCTGGCTGTCCTCTTAAAGCATTGTTGCATGAGCAAATGTAATATGTTTTTTTTTTAAAAAAATTGGCTTCTCGTGCCCCTGTGCTTACAGATAATGCATTTAGATTTAAAAGCTGTGCTTGGCATAGCGTGATTAAAATCTTCCTCAACTATTTATTAAGGGTTCTTATCAAATAATCACTGAAATCTTACTGTAAGATACCTTCTGCTTTTCTCTCCTTGACATCCCTCTCTTCCTTTTTAAAGGGAATTAGGTAAATACCCAGCAATAAGAAAATCTAAAGTCAGACCTAGTATTAGAATGCATTAAAATGTAAAATGGTTGAATCACATAATAAGTTAGTAGACTTACAAATGGCGCTGGCATGTTTTTCAGAAAAATTATCCCAGTGCTGATATATTAGTGAAAGATCTTGAAAATGCTTCATGAGACCACTTTCTTTCTGTGAAGACTACTTGCTAGTTTAATTAGCATGTGTGTGTGTGTGTGAGAGGGAGAGAGAGAGAGGTTAATTGAAGGCCTTTCTAGATGTATAGGCTGCTGTTTAATCATTTGTCCTTTTAATTTAACATTGGCAGTCTCAAAGATCAGTTTCTAAACAAGTGGAAAGAATGGCTGAAATGAATGGATTTATCATGTGAAACTTAAATGTGTAGCATTCAATAATTCTAGAAATTATTATCCCTGTGCTTTTGTTAAATGAATAACTCAATTAGTACTCTATCTTAAAACAATGATTTTATTGTACCTATACAATACAGCAAGACTTTGGTTGGTTAATATTAGAGTTTTTAAAAAATAACCAAAGCAGAATCTATTCATATCCATCACTTGAACGCATACGGCTCTCACATTTAAACTATTAATTGTATAGTACCAGGAGACTTTAGTTAAATATTCTCAGCAGCCAACTGAATTTTTTTAAAGGATTTTTTTTTCTTGCCTTCTATTTTGATAAAAATAATTTGTCACTAAATCCCATGGCCAATAGCTTCAGCGATAACATTATTTGATTCCAAATTTTGTCGTGCCACTGATTCCATTTGGCATTACCAAGAGAATTCGGGATTAATAGGAACTATTAATCCCTAGTGGTATTTCAGTGAAATAAATCTGGATTTGCTTTNNNNAATCTGGATTTGCTTTTACCACTCTGTTATGGGAAAGCTCACTCGAAGCACTCCTCCTATTCCTTGCTGCTATTTCTGTGGGAAGATAAGGAGCTGCCCCTGCAGCTCAAGGCTGCAGTCTTCCTTAGCTACCCCAGACCTGGCCCTACTTTTGACATTCGACAATAGTCCTATCTGCATATACTGCCGCTGTCTTTCTGCATTCCAGTCCAGACAGCAGTGGCTTGCAATGGAGCCACGGTGGTACTTGGTCCAGGCCCTGCAAGATCTGATTGGTGGTTCCTCTGCTTCTTGCCATTTCCATCTGTGCAGGCCTGCAAGATTCACAGCTGGCCTCTGTGTGGGCAAAACACCCTCCCTTGACTTTTCCTTCTAGAGGTTGTTTCCTCTTCCCTAGTCCCTACTCACAGGATGCCCTCACACTCCCCTTTTCCCATATTCTTGCCTTTGATGTAAATGCAAACCACCCATTTTTTGGAGCAATGTTTTGATGCTGTAAAGCAAGACATGGGTTCATTCATTTCTACATTCCACTGTTAATCCGTGAAATACTTATAGCAAGGAAGAACAGAGGATTCCGCTTTATAGAAGTAAAGTGGCACTGATGGAAAACTGCGCGGTTCAACTGAAACTTAGAGGCTGGTTTGGTGTTGGGGAAACAAAAAGAGAAATTCTGCATTTTTACGAGCAGGGGAGGAGGCAAGGAGAGAATGATTCAGTCAGCCTGGGCAGAAACTGAAAAGATGCCCACTGGGAGATCTAAGGACTGAATAGATAATAAGCTTCTGGGAGATAGGAAAACATGGGGTGATGAAAGTTGACTTAATGGATCAATCATATGATAAATTTTAAAAATGGCAGCTGCCACCTAGTGGAGAACATAGGAGGCTTGTTATCCACTAGTTGCACAACAGAGAAAGAGCATGCCAGGCACGATAGTGAATTAAAGCTAGCATGCTTAGATGGCTTAGCATAAGTGTAGGATGATGTCATCTGTTCCTGCACTCAAGAAATAGTGGGCAAGCTGTACTAATGACGGGGCAAGCAGAAAGTGTGAATTGCACATAGTCACTTCAGGTTGCTGAGTCAGAAGGTGATAACAAAAGCAACAAATTGTTAATTAATTACTGTATGTTACTATTATTATATTTTCTTACTTGTAAGAAACCAGTTTTGTTTAATAGTATACCTCAGATGTCAAAGCCTTGGGAATAAGGCACCTTGAAGGATGGGGAAGAACAGGGAGAGGGGTAGACTGTATGTTTTTCTGCTTTATGCCCTGTGCAGTCAGATTTCAGACCTGATTATTTGAAAAAGTATGTCATGTGAAATGCCATCCAAAAGAGAAACTCTTGCTACCTGAAGAGAAACTGGAATTTTGCTCGGAATTTTTACATTATACATTTCTCCTTTATAAGGAAATGAGGTAAAATGCACAGGAGAATGCTTACAATAGACAGTATTATACAACAGCTGTATAGCATCACTGGGACATAACTGGGATTTATTCCATTCATTCATCCAATTTATATGGCTGCCTATTTATCCAAGAAACTCTGACTGGTGAATAAAATAAAAAATAACAATTAAAAGCAAAATTAAAACTTCATCAGAGTTCAATGGAAACATGAATTAAACTCATAGATCCATGCCAGCACTACCATGCTAATCTTCTGACCCCATCAAGGCTTCATGGCCTTGCAAAAGGCCAGTAGAGTGGGATGTCCATATTTCATTAATTTCAATAATTAAATTATACCCAGCTAATTTTAAATTCTTGCTATTTATTTTTGTTTTAGGAGAAGTGAATGCATTAACTTAGTGAAAATACCACTTGCAAATATCAAATAGCCTAAGGGAACTTCTGCAATTTCATTTTTCAAAACTCATAAGTGCACCATCCTCTCTTCAGTACTGCCATCCTCCAATTTTCAGTACTTCTATCAGCCAACCAGAAACAGAGCTTCACCCATCTGCTCAATGGGGTAGTGCGAATTTAGCATCCAGCTAGCTCCCTGCCCACCCCTGTTCTTCACCTTAACATGGTTGTTTATGCAGCAGGAGAAAGAAAACCCCACCTTCTCTTCTTCTCTGCTTCAGAAACCTGTTGAAATGGTGAGAAAGCACTACAGCATCTTGATTTTATCAGGGAGACGACAGAGCTGCACAGCTGGGAAAAGTTCCCACCATTGGAAAAAATGACCAACCTACAGATGTAGAATTAAAACTGAAAAATATCTTTGCAGCATTAATGCAAGAACTGAGCTGGATGTTAATAGATTTAGCTCCAGAAGTGCTTATGGAGATGATGACATCAGAACACAGGACTGTCAATGGAAGCCCTCTAGGAAAAGTAGAAAAATGCTCAACATACCTGGTTTTAATGTCTTAACTGCCACTGGTGTTCTATTATTCCATAATCCTTCCCAAACTTCACCAAATTGTCCGGAACCCAATCTTTTTAAAAGTTGTAGAGAATCTCGATCTATCTCCCACTGATCTACAGTTTGATATGATAAATCATATGGAGCTGGGACTTCTATCTGGATAGAAATAAAACAGTAACATATAGGAACATCAATTTTTGCTTTGCCTAAGAATGCCAAAATGGCAATTTTTGCAAGTTTTCATTAATAGTCCTTTAAACAAAAAGCTTTGGACAGCAAATAAAGTAATACTTTTAACAAAAAGATGCCTCTTCATACAATCCTCACCAAATACTTTGTACTATAAAGACAGCATGGTGCCTTACTTTATGCCCTATCTTACTAAAGCAGCATAAAACAGTTGCTCTGAGCAGTAACTTCCAGCAGGGAATGCTATGTTCTTATTGTCCCATTCCCTTTTATTATTTTTCTTCTAAATGCGTTCCACTTCAAAGCCACAAAACATTATTTCAGTGTTTTCAGATTCAAAAAATCTAAGATGAGCCATGCCTGTTGGGCAAATGGCTCCTAATGCCTCCCAGCCTCATTGATGAGATATTCCATATTTCTTTCCATAGCAGAATTGTTTTCCTATTAGGAAAAAACACGGAAATGGTGGAGAAACTGAGATGGTTCCAGACAGAAGATCATCTCTGGATCCTCGATATGATTTGTGAAGAGGATAAGATGGTGACATAATAAAAGTTCATCCAGAGGCATCACTGATGGCCTTTGCTGTATGGGATTGACAGGAGGAAGAGCGAGAGATGAATATTCGTTGCTTATTGCAGAAGATTATACTGGGTTCTTCTGTTACCGTTACAACACTGAAGCCACGGTTTCGTCACTCCTTCCTGAGCTTCTGGAATCTTCTCAGGGCCGCCTTCACTCAGGGCATTGACATTGGTGTGGAGGGGTACCAAGATTTCTGCACTGCCTAACCATTTTTTATATTAAGCCTGAAGCACGTGTGAGAATAGAGCAACTGTTATCTCCTTTGAAACAAAAGAACTTGGTCAATGTAAATAATAATTACTTGGTGTAGAAACCAATGATCTTCAGAAAAATCAGACCTGTCTCCAATCCACAGAGTATAAACCTGAATTAATTAATTATTTCTACTTAATAAATCATGGAGGAAATCCATCTAAGTGGTCACTAAGAGTGGAAAAGGACTTGATGGCAGATAATCAAACAATTAACACTTGATAACATCCTTGATATTCCTCAACTCATTTCCCTCCTTTCTGAAGACTAAATAAAAGCAATGAAAATCAGCTTTCCAGACTGTTTTCTGTATAAAGGAAACTTACTTACATTTCCACACATAGCACCATTATGTGCTACAACTTTATTAAATGCGCCCAAAGGATATTAGTCGTTGTACTTTTGCATTTGCAGAAAGAATGAAGACAAATGCATCGGATTCAGAGAATGATAACAAAGGTGGCCAACATTATGGAAAAGAAGTTTTACACAGAAAGATTGAAGCAACTAGACATTTCAGCATGAAGAAGAGAATGCCAAGACAATACCTACAGATAAATATTGGAAGAGCTTATCTCTGGATATGTACTCAGATGTTACCAACAGGTAGACAACAGCAAACTCTAGGGTTTTTCCCCCACTGCAGAGTTATAGCACTATCTACCCATTCTTAAGTCAAGAATGATGTCTTGTGCCAGTTGAGATGTCTTGTGCCAGTTGCTTACCCCTATCTGTATTGCCTCTGTTTCCGTTCGCTGCCAGACACCCAACTTGTCTCCAAAATAATAGTAATAAAGCCTAATAGATTTTATACACCTTTAGGCTGCCCTGTGATGCTGTCAAAATAACAGGGAGAACACGGCTTTAATGCATAAAGCTATTAAGGAGTTGGGTGACTTCAAGCTTCTCTCATGGCTAAGGATGAGATGAAAGCAGTGTCATAGGGACACAGCAGAAAAAAAGATCTGTTCAGACCTGTTTAGGTCTATGTGGAACAAAGTCCAACTGTTGTTGTTTTTTTTTAATGTAGCAAAAATGAGGCAGTTGAAATTGAAGCGGTCTTACCATGCTAAGATCGGATATCAGTAATTGTCCATCCAATCAAGAATAGAAATTGGCATTATAAAACTGATTGCGCTCTGCTTCAATCCCCATTTGCACTGCACGGAGACATTCTTGGTTTCCTCCTTCACTAGAATCAGAGAGCCTCTGATGTTCAGTCACTTGTCATCACTTATGACTCGTGCTGATCGTGTTATTCCTTAGACATAAGTAATCTTATTATGCCGCCGAGAGTGGCTTTGAATTTGGCAGCATATAAATTTAATAAATAAATAAAATTATCTTGATAATTCTACTTTGGTCATTGCTTGCTTTGCTTATTGCAATGTGTATATTGCAATCTGGTTATTGTAAAGCACATTAGGCACCGAAAATGGTTTAGAATCTTTACTTATTCTGTGTCCACTCAGCGCAATTACAGTGTGACACTTCCGCTAATCCATTTCTTGGATCAATTTAGAGCACTGGTTCTAAACTTTAAATCCCTACATAATTTGCAGCATGTTGCCTTTTGAGGCCAGACTGTCTGAAGGAACCCCTCTCTCTTGTTAGCCTTGTTATCATTCACGTGGCCCTGCTGAATAAAGTGAGCAATGCTGTACCACCTCTGTGGAATATCCTCAAGTGAATAGCTTTACTTGGTACCTACATTATGGGATTTCTATAATGTTCTTTTCTTTTTGTAATTTATTTTTCCAGCCCACATACAGGGTACTATTTTTATCAAGTGTTCCTTGTGGCTAGCTTCACCTTCATATTATCATAGGCTGTTTTAATCATAGAATGATAGATGTCCTTCAACAGAGAAAAATACAGTGAAACCTCACAAGACGAGACAAATCCATTCCAGAAAACTGCTCTTAGTGCGAAATGTTCTTAAAGTGAAACAAGGTTTCCCAAAGGAAATAATGGAAAGTCAGGCGACTTTTTTCCACGCCCCCAAAAATATTCACAAAAACATTATTTTCAATGGAATTTGACGTAGAAATGATTGTCCCTAACATCTGAAACAAGTAACAATAATTAACACACGATATAAAGCAGAAATAGAGCAAACTAACCAGCACTTACGGATCTGCTTCGAGGCAGGTTCTGGCCACGGCTGCTGCTAGGCCGGCTGCTCTGCCGCTGCCACTCGAGGCAAAAGGGTCTTTTCCCTCTTCCCTCAGCAACATCTCACAGTACAGCCCACGGACAGTAATGGAGTAAACTGCACGTGGCAGTGTGGACAGAACTCTTGCACAGTTGCTGCCTGAACAGCAAATACAGAGCGTGCTGACTGATGACGCGTAAGTTATCGCGCGAAGCTTGCTCGTCTTGCGAGTTGCAAGCAGAATAAATTTTATTAAAAAATTTTGCTGATCTTGCGAAAATCTCGCCTTGTGAGGTGCTCGTCTTGAGAGGTTCCACTGTACAAGATATTATACTCAGGTGGAAAAATAATAGAGCACATCCACAAGGTGAGAAAATTATGGCTTGGAAGCACCACATCAAAGGACACACAGGTGCGGTCACTAACAACAAGCAGTCAACAGTGTGAGATAGTTCTAAAACACAGTCCTGGGCTCCTTCAAGAAGAATAACCATGTCAAAGACACAATAAATTCTGGTGAGACCACACCTAGAGTATAGGATGCAGTTCTGAGTACAATATTTCCAGAAGAATATTAAGAAGCGAGAACAATATCTGGAGGTTGGTGGGGGGAAACAAAGGTGACACAGGAATGTGCAGACATGCCTTAGGAGGACAGGCTGAAGGAACTTGCGGTGTTCTGCTTGGAGAAAAGAAGACAAGTGTTCCATGGTATAAAAAGACCCTATAAGGAAGAGTGTGAACAACTGTTTTCCACTGCCAGAGAAACTAGGAGTAGAAATAAAGGCTAAAAATTACAGATGGCTAGATTGCATTTAAATATAATAGAAAACTTACTGATTAGAAATCTATACAACAACGGAACAGTCTACCAACAAAGGTTATAGGTTTTCCATCTCTGGAAGGTTTCTAGAAGATGTCCAGAAAACATTGGTTTAATTAATAACAGGTTTTATGAACAATTATAGATTGATCAAATATAGCTTATTTAACTAATCTGGTAAATAACAACAAAAAGAGGAGGCATGATAAGAATCTTCTGGAAATCTTGGGCTTTGAATATCCAGCACTGTGTGGGGACAGGGTGTGATTTGGATACCGCATCCTTCAAATTGGGCAGAAATTAATAATATTTATATTTTAAAGCGCACCAGTCTTAAATTATATGTACATCCATTTATTAAATGCTGAGCATTATAGAACTGTCTGTATAAAAATCTACACCTTAGGAGAAATGTGTACAAAAGGGCAGATTTGTTTTCACCAAAATAAATATTAAAAATGGATGCAGAAACAGATTGTAGAAAACAAAACAGATTTGCTTATCCATTGTGCAACTCTGCAAAAAGCAAGGGGATAATCTCCATACAGTCATAACAACTTCACATTTCAGTGAATCAAAAAAGTAAATGTGAATACATTCGCATCCTGATGCTATTGCTTTTGAAATGACCTATAATGTAGGGAAAGCTTTAGAGATTCAGCTAATAGATGATTTTGTTCAAGTGTTTCTTTTAGTATCTCAAAGATTAAAATATCCCTAGATGGAAAGCCAGCAAGCTTTGAAGTATATCTAAGTACTGTCCCTACATCCCTGATCAGATCTGTGGTTTCTGTTTTTAGACACTACTTAGAGACAGGAAGAGTTATGAGCTTAGTGATTTCATCTCAATATAAGTTTATTCTGTGACTTCATAAATACACAGTGACATGCATTGTTTTCCCCTCAGTTGCACATTTATTTGCCCCAAATTATATGATGTTGAAATGCCAGCCCTAAGGAATGAAATGATACAGTTAAGTGCATTTCTTAGAGCAATCATTGCAGCATGTCGGGGAGTCATACTTTTTTTAACTCAATAATCAAATACTAATCTCTGTATTTTGGGGTGGGAGGAAGAAAAGTGTTCAAACTTAGTGTACCTTTCTGCAAGGCCTCCCAAGCTTTACACACAGCCCATCACTGGATTTAGTGTAGTGTTCGACAAAAGCATTCAAAGTGTGAAATGGTGTCCTCCGCGTCACAAAGAATCCACCATTGTTCATTTGTTTGATCCGGTAGTGCTTCACAGCTGCTCCATCTCGAACTAGGAAAATAAAAAGAAACAAAAATACCATGCTTTGCTTTTCCAATGCTTACAAAGCAATCAGAGAAGGCTGTCATGTAGTCTTCTTCCACAACAGCTGATACAATCTGAGTCCCTCAGTGATCTTCTACATGGTCATTCCTGGATTCCCTGCAGCAAACATGGATCACTTACATTTTTGTGGGTCACACAGATTCTCTAGGCTCTACTGTTGCCAACTAGACTCCTCCCAAAATTTTGTCTTTGATGTTCAGCCATGCAGTGCCTTTTTTCAGAATGTTGATAGCATTACATTACTGTTTAATAGCTCTCTTATTGTAAACCAAAGTAGCCAAATAATTGGAAAGCCGAATATACATGTAATAAATCAAACTACATAAAAAAGCGAAATGTTTTTAAAAATCCACCCAAAAGTTGGTGAATGGATTATGATTCCACCCTGTTCCCTCTAGAGCACAATGCTTATTTAAGCATGCTATTCTTCTATGGGTCTACTTATACCTTTTTTAAGCTGCCATTGACCAAATTAAAGTTATAAAAGCATAACCGTCATGTTCCTTGGCTTGCTCAAATGGTTGAAATGAAACAAGCCAAATGTGCTATCACACTGAAAACTTCTGGTTTATATACATTCTACTTTTTTCTCTCACATAGGCAAGCAACACAGAAAAAGAAAAAGAGCAGTAGTGTGTGTTCGTGTATATAAATAATTTCATTCAGATAGAATATTATTCACAGACATAAATATAAATGTATCATTTACCACACATCATATTTCTAATTTTCACTTACTGGTATGGAGAACAGCAGCCCTATTTTTAACTAAGATAGGACGTGTGATTTATACATTAAGATATGTGAGGTTTTATTAACAGTAACTCTACATTAATGGAATTCTTTAAACTGATTATTTTATCAGGAAAACATGCCTTGATTATCTACTATATTTTTTAATCATCAATACTTTTGTTGTTCAGTTGCATGGTCATGTGTGACTCTTCATGACCCCATGGACTGCATTACGCCAGGCCCCCCTGTCTTGCACTGCCTCCCGGAGTCTTCCCAAGCC
>JANHZU010001054.1:29415-47678 GCA_032468055.1 Acrochordus granulatus
CTGCATATAAGTTAAATAAGCAGGGTGACAATATACAGCCTTGCCGTACTCCTTTCCCAATTTTGAACCAATCTGTCATTCCATGTCCAGTTCTAACTGTTGCTTCTTGACCAGCATACAAGTTTCTCAGTATCATCAATACTTACATCTGTGGTAAAACAAAGTTGGAAGTAATTTCTTTTTCTTTTCTTTCTGCACTTTGGCTTCTCCTTCACTTTCTTTATTTTGCAGCTTTTTCTATCCTAATTATTGGTTTCTGTGTGTTTTTATCTTTCTAGTTTAAAAAATCTAATAAAAGCTATGTGATATTTTTGAAGGAAAACATGCCTTGAACATGCAACTACCTTTAACGGCCACAAGAGGGTGCATGTTTCAGAAAGCTGTTCGAAGTTTCCCCCAAGTTTTTCAAGCGTTTATTCCACATCACATTTTCACATTTACTGAAAAGCATTGAATTATAAGTGTCTTTTATTCCATATCATACTTCCATACACATCATGCTATTATTATTATTATTGTAAGATAAGCAATGCTGTACAAAGCATAAGAGTAAGAAATAGTGAGCTAGAGAAATGAAAGGCATGATGTCAGAAAACAAAAGAAAATATACATAAGCTGAGTTTTTATCATTCATTATTTTTCTCCAGAAAAACAGTTGGTTAAGACATCAGGCTGGAAGCCAGGGGTCTGTGAATTCCAACCCCAACTTAGGCACAAAGCCAGCTGGGAACTTTCTCTGCCCTAGGCAAGGGAAAACCACTTCCAAAAAACCTTGCCAAAGAAAACTGCTGGGATTTATTGAGGCAGTCTCCAGGACTTAAATAGACTTGCAGGTACCCCCACTAAAATCCCTTCTAACTTTGCAAACTATCCTTGTTTTCACACACTTCTTCCTATGTTCTATTTTTTCTTTAAACTTGTTAACTCTCTTGGTCAGCATCTTAGCAGCTCCATGTATCTGCATTCTGTGCAAACTAAGATCCCGAATCCAGAGGATGCCCCGCAAGCCAACTCTTCTGCATCCCATCAGCAGGAGAGTCTTCTGATTTCAGTGGCATATAAATCCGATAAATAAATAAATAAAAATAAAATAACGATGCAACACACAAACACAAACTCGAATGTTTTTATCTAAAATCCTAAACACTATAGATTTGGGGAGAAACTGTAAACATTTTAGGCACTTGCTATAAAGGGAATGTTTTCATCAAAAAAAAAGCAGGCTGCAATCTTATGGATAACAACTAGATGACAGCAAACATAAACAAAACTCTTAAGCCTCTGCTGCCATATAATGGTTATCTGAATTTTAGCAGCCAAGATCTAGTACCCTTGAGGAAAGAAAAGCAGAAGGGATGGAATAAGTGGAAAGTAATAAACAAAGTTTTCTATAATCTGGTTTTCCTGTCCAAAATGATTCAAGGCAGGATTATAAAGCTTATGAGTTAAAACTTAGAATAAATCTTCTGTTTCTCTAAAAGAACCGAAAGCACATTCCCTCTGCTGCTAAAAAGCTAAGCAATGACAAAATCTCCCAGTGCTTTTCAAAAGCATTCACAGACATTCACATCTGTATCATATATATTTCTAAACAATCACCCACTCAGCAGAGAAAAGTGCATGTAATAATTAAAACGAATTGCCAATTTATCTAAACCAAACTAAGAACAATCAAATTTAACTGAATAAAATTCCAGTTAAAAAAGTAGAGAGTACCTGAAAGGGAAAATTCACCCTTTTGACTTTCACTTTCTCTGATTAGGAAGGCTCCTGATTCATTTTCATCATAAAGCAGTTGTTTCTCAGCATCTGCTCTCTTAATAGCTCCAAAAAACCACCTAAAAAAGAAAAAAGAGTGTGTAGCTAATTAATAGTCAGAATAGAATTACAAGGATAATCACACCTTAAAGCAGAGCGCCTGTTCTAAATAGCATTATTATCTATTAAAAATAATTTTGTTCCTGAAAAAGGTGTTGCATCATAAAAGGATAAAATGATAAAAACAGGAGATGCTTACTCATACAAACTGGGAGCAACACAAATGAATCTGCAGTAGCATTTTAGAAAACGCATCTTGCAACTTTTAAGAAGCGTGGACTTCAGTTCCCAGAACTCCCTAGTGAGCCTCGAAGTCCAAAGTTGCTGGGGTTGAGAAACACTGTCGTATCCTGTGTGCACTGAAACCACATCAACCGGGTTTCTATTCCACTTACCAAAAAATACGAATTAACTAATGAATATAAGAAGATGGAAGTTGGCCGTTCATGCCTTAATGTCATGCATGGTCCTTGATCTAATTTCAAAAACTCTTGCAAGAAATCTTGTTCAGCCTCCAAAGAATGTTATCTGTCATTTTACAGTATTTTGGGGGCATTTTTTGAAACATCTTTGAGGCCAGGATGCTGTGAAGAAGGCCTACTGGAAGGCCTACTGAACTCTTGCTGTAATAAACCATATTATTCTGTTGTTTTTCCAGTTTACAGATATTGACTGAACTATAAGTAAGTTGGCAAAGAGCCTCTTGGACAGTAAATCACTGCTAAAAACCTGATACAATGATTGATCCCTTTGCAGTCATGGAAACTAGTTATTTTATTGAAAGATAACACGATGCTTTCAATTAAAATGAGGAACTAAGGTAAAGAAGAAAATAACTTAACTCTGCATTAGTCTACTCTGATTATAGAACAGCGCATTCCTAAACAGAATTATATTTAATTAAAAGAAATGAGTAAAAAAGATTAGGAAAAGATTTTAAATACATTTAGCTTTCCACAAATTTTTAATGAATTTTCCTCGCCAAACTATGTTAATGTTCTATGATAACCCTTCCTGACAAAAAAAGTATTTGGGTTTTAAATTGTATCCCACTTTTATAACTTCATAAATTGCAGTTTCCTTTGCTGTGTCAAATAACAATCCAATGAACTGCAGTAGCGGTTTGCTATGCGACTGAAGTGTTTTCATTTTTTTTAATGCTGAAGGTTTGAAGCTGCAATAAATCGGTAAAAGTTGTATCAATGGAGATTAAGAAGGCCAATTGGGGTGGGGAGGTTACCCAGAAGAGAAAATTTGGTGGACCAATTGATGGCTTTTGCTTATTGGAAAGGAATGATAGATGAGAGGGAGCAATCCAGGGAGGACAGAAAATAAAGAAATTACAGAATGACCTGTGTTGTTCTGGAAGTTAATCAAGATGGTGCCAATTTTGAAAGAAACCATTTGACCCAATTCACAAGCAACAACCAAACAGATTAACAGAATATTTTGTTAAGACACCAGGAGTAAGGGCTTTGTCTGTATGCATGTGTGACGTTGCTTCAGAAAAAATAATTGGACTCTTAACAATTGTTGGATTCCAGCTTTTAGTCTCTCAAGATGGAGAGAAAGAAAGTTTTATCTTTGCAGTATCTTGGCTAATTCCTTTGTCCTCTGCTGTAACTTTCCATTTCTTTGGACCTCCTAAAAGAAGAAACACTTTCTAGGCTGGTGTTCGCTTTTTTTCCATTTTTCACAGGGCTCTTGCTTAGGGAGACTTCTAATTCATTTAGACACTTTCAATATATTTTAATAATAATCTCAGAACACTAAATTTTTCATTGGAATTTTTCATGGAGTATTAATTTTAATTCATTTTAAATTGAAGTTCCTTATTGTGTGGTTCTGGCTTAATGATCACTTTCCAGAAGTTTACCAGAGAAAAATAGGGATGTCAAGGCCTCTTTTTACTAAGTCAGGGATCAGAAAGAGGGAGAATGAGAAAGGGAAGGGTTAGAGAGAGAGAAAGGAGAATGTCAAACAGAAAACAAGTGTTCATATCCATTTCTGACTTGTTCTCAGTTTTAGTCGTGCCCATCTTAGGATCCCAATATATTAACTTTGAGGGAATGACAGACCCAACAAGCAATTACCCACCCCATCCAGGAGACAGCAAAGCATGAATAACTTTTTAACAGATTAAAATATACTGGCTGGAACCAGTCTGAGTTTACTTTTCCTTTCACACATCAATATAGAATTGCATGCATTATACATGTTTTGTCTTTCAACATTTATTTATTTATTGAATTTCTTTGCCACCGAAATCTGAAGACTCTCGGCGGCTAACAAAAGGACACATATTAAAAAACATTACAAGTTAAAATAAATCACGCTTTTGATGAGCCTCAAATGTTCACTCCTATAACTTTCTCTCCCCTGTCCTAATGTAGACAAAAGAAGGAAACTCTATGTGAGACTTCAGGGCTTTCAATTCCTACACATCAAGTTTCATGTTGTCTGCCTGATAAAGTAGGTACGTAGCCACAAGAGGTAATAGAAGTACACTATAATATGAATTATATGAATTCATATTTTTGATATAATGAATTCCATTATATTCACTCCCACAGTGAATTCCTTCTACTGTGACAGGGCAGCTGGTTTGGGGTGGGAGAAGTCACTGAGAGCCTTAGAGTAGGAGCCATCGGTATGCTTTAAATCCAGCTCCAGGTAAACAGCAGCTGATTATTTGATAGATCCCCGAGTAGCATAGGAGTTCAGGTGGTGGAATAGCAGTGAGGATGGATGTTCACAGGATGATTTTGGGCTAGTCAAACCCACCTCACAGGCATACCGCTGCATGGGAAAGTAAGAGTTGGGAATGTTGTGTACACTGCTTGAACTCCTATACAAAAGAAAGGCAGAATATAAATGCAACATTCGAACAAATCGGTCAACAAAGAAGGCAGTGGATGGGAACGGACAGGCTTATATTAAATCCAGACAAGACAGAGGTGCTATTGGTAAAAAAAACAAAACTGACAAATGGGAAATGTAGTTCCATCTGACTTAACTACTGTAGTGTGTTCTACAGTTCTTAAGGAATTTTTCAGAAATGTTAATTGGCGGAAAACCAATTGAAGATGCTAAATGCCGAACGATACTGACATGATATTTTCCCATTGCTGAAAGAATTGCACTGGTTGCCATTTTTCTCAAGAGATTATTTTTAGAGGGAGTGTTTGGTTTTTACCGAAACCAGAAGTTTCCTCACTAGGTTCTTATGGTTTCAGGGAATTAAAGCCCATGTTTTCCCTAAATCATTACCTGTGAATTGGGACAGGACAAGCCAGTTGCATTCATTGAGAAGAACAGAAGACGGTTGAAAACAAACAGCTAGATCAGAGATAAAAATGGCTGTAGACTTCATTGCTGATAAGCATGGATGCCTTTGGAGACAAACTGAGTCTTAGAGGAAGTTTCCCTACTGAATGTCAACCCATTTTGTAATACCTAAAACATGGTTTCTTTTCCGTTTCCTTGCTTAGCTGGCAAAGCAGCTTTCCTTTTCCCTAACCACAAAACTTCTAATTCCTTCTGACTTCTTCTTCAAAGGGCTACATATCTGATCAAATTAATAAATAATCAATAAAATTCCATATAGCGCTAGCTGGACTGTGCTAAATATGTCTGCAGTACAAGTCGTGAAGTAATTCATGTTTCACAGATAAGAACAATGAGGTCAAAATGTTAATCTTTTGAATCAACCATCCTGAGAGCAACCTGTGAAAAAGCCAAAGGGGCATCAACAAATTTAGATTACAGCAGAAATATGAACCCAAACTTGATTCCAAGGTGAAGCCCTTGCAATAACAATGATTTGTTTCTTTAATCAAGTTGTTGATGAATACTGTTGCCAGGGTAAGGTGAGGAATGAGGAAATAGTAAACGAAGACAGAGGATCATTGGTTTCATTCTCAGTGCAATAGGTAGCTTCTAACAACTACCCGTCAACTTATGATTTAAAGATACACTTTGTGGTGAACAAATTGCAACATGCCTTTTTGTTTTATTTATAATATTATAAAGCCAACCTTTAGAAAAGGGAAGGTGTATCATAATCTTGACAGTTTTTCAGCTTTAATTAAACTGGGGGAAGGAATATTTAGGATTCTTTAGCTGAGAAAAAAGAAACTGGAGACGGACTTCACTGAGGCGCACAAAGTCATGCAAGGAACCAAGAAAGTATACAAAGAGAAGTTTTTCTCCTCTCAAAACTCTAGAAGTTGTCCAATGAAGTTGACTGAAAGGAGAAACTCTTTTTCATACAAGACATAATGAGAATAAACATTGAATTCATTCTCAAGACAGGATCATGGCCAAAAACACGGGTAGTTGTAATAGCAGATTGGATATATTCAAGAAAAATAGGTTGTCAGGATCAATTACACTGTGTTGCCTTCTGGAGGGAGGAAGCCTCTCTCTAAAGGCCAGTTTCAGGGGAACTACAGGAGGAAAAGGTATCTTTTTATCTCCTGCTTATAAGCATCCTAGAAGCATGTGGTAGGCCACTGTGAGAAACAAAAGGCTGGTCTAAAGATGGACCTTGGCTAGCTTGCATTGCGACTCTTATGCTGTCATTACAAGCAAGCCTAATTCTGCACAGCAAATGGGATAATACTATAGGATAAATTATGCTGGTCTATGACCATAATAAATATTTGATTTTATACAGGATAGAAAGAGAAACGTTGAATGATGAAACCTTTGCCAGAAAACAACCAAGCTGAGAGCACCAAGGTCTCCAACCGTGAGTCACAGATATTATCTTCTATTGGTACAGAAGTCTAAATAGCTGCATCCTAATAAAATAAATGGCAAAACTATTCAGAAGATATGAAACACTTTGATTTAACTGTTTCAAAAGTAACAGCAAGGCACAAAAGGAAGGTCAGAACTAAAGCACATATTTCATTTACTTTTAAGCAAGCCAGAAATCTGTTTCAAAGAGTTTGTCAGATATCTGAGTGCAGAGCAATGGGAAATAAATAAATGTTTGAACTTCATGGAAGATGCAACAATTGTTTGGCACAACTCATATGTTTGTTAACTAACAGCAGAGTAGCTTCCAGCAAATTAACCCTGAAATCAGTTCACCAAAGTATATTTTAACAGAAAACACTAAGATTATTTTGTTTTCATTACTTACAAAAGTAACGAAAAGGGGTTTTAAAAAATATTTTAGGCCAGTAAAAAAGTTACTATACGGTAACCAAACTTAAATAATTTTAAGGAAGAAGGGAAGGAGGAAAACTTATTTCAGAACTCAGCAGAACTACTTCTTCATCCAGCCAGTTACAGGTTGAAATAATGCTCAGTGTAAACATTTCCATGTTATGAAAGCACAAATTGTAATTGCATTCTTCATTTTCCTCTTTTCATCAGCTCTGTTAATATGTAAACACCACATGAATAAGAGTCTGCCAAAGAATTTCATTTTTTGTGCTGTGCCGTTTTCTTTTTTCAGCTGAATCCATTCTTCTGACTCATCTTTTGTGATTCTTGCAGATGAACTTTTAACCAATTATCAGCCTGCGGACACAACTATTTGCCTTCTAAATAGCAAGTAATAGCAAGCGAAATGAGACTACGTTTTGACATCTGGGGACTGACAGAAATACACAGAACAGCATGGGGCATCGGCAGCTCCAGTTGCTTTGGCTAAATGACTAAAATCATATGATCCTGAAACCTCAGCCCTTTCTGGATGTGACATGAAGCACAACGAAAAAGGCAGGCCTTGCATCAAAATGGCATGATATTGCTTTTGTCTGACCAGACAGTTTGCCACTACTCTCCCTGGCAGAGGTAGCGACACGGCTGACAGGCCAGTATTTTTTGATGACCAATATAGGTAGCTCTCATTGAACAACCACTTGTTCAGTGACTATTCAAAGTTACAATGGCACTGAACAAGGGGACCTGATGATACAGGGGGCCCCATAGTTCCAACTATCACAGCATTCCCACCGTGTGATGGAATGTAGTCAGGATTTCCAGGAGGGTGCGTTTCAGAGGAGCAAGAGACAGCGAAGTTTAGGTAGTTTATATGGGAGGAAGAGATTTACAATGATTCCTTCCTAGAAGTTCTCAGAGTATATGTTTAATGGTGCAAGTACGCTGTTTAGTTTCGCAAGATTTCTGTCTATAGGCAAGGAACCAAAAAGGAAACTACTCAGAAGATCTTATGGTGTATTTTTCCTGGTTTTTGGAGCCTGACATACAGTCACCCGATCGTGATTTGGGTGTTTGGCAACTGATTTGCAATCACTATTATTATAGCTGGAGTGGTGGCCAAATGGTTAAGATGCTGGGCTCGTCGGTCAGAAGGGCAGCAGCCCAAGTTCGAGACCCAGGTGCCGTGTAACAGGATGAGCTCCCATTATTCACCCCAAATCCTGCAAATCTAGCAGTTCAAAACCATACAAAATGCAAGTAGATAAATAGATACCATCTAAACCAATGGGAAGGTAACAGTGTTCTGTGCGCCTTGGCATATAATCATGCTGGCCACATGATCACGGAAGTGTCTTCAGACAACACTGACTCCTTGGATATGAAATGGAGATGAGCACCGTCCCCCAAAGTCAGACATGACTCAAAGGGGAAACCTTTACCATTTTTTTTCTCAGTAATTATGGTTCCAGCATCCTGCAGTCACATATACACCACTTGTGACCTTCACTGCCAGCTTCTGACAAGCAAAATCGATGGCAAATCCATCAGGAAGTCACAAATGGCAATCATGTGACTGGGGAACACAGTGACTATGTGGGATTTGCCAAGCAGCAGCAACTACAACTACAATAACTACCCTTGTTAGTTAGCATGATCACATTGCTTCATGCTTTACAATCATGTTCCTGGCATAGAGTAATGGAACTGCCATACATAGAACAAGGTAGGAAAAATATGCAGAGCATTCCTGTGGGAAGTCTCTCCAGAACCTTAAGACTCAGGTCACATGACACCGAGCAAAGTAGAAAATGTTTGGAAAGAAGCAGTCATCAGTATTCTAGGAGAACTATTCACTGATTTACTTTTCTGGATATTTTTCCTCCACAGCTCCAAGCTGAATCTGGCCCATATTTTTAAACTCTTATCTTCCTTCCTCCTGTTTCTTCTTCCCCACCAAATTTAATCCCTTGCCATTCTGTTTCTGATGGCATATGGATGGTCAGACAAGACTTGAAAGCAACTTTAATACAATTTTGCTCAACCATCCCATTGGGTGGAATGAACAAAAAAAGTGCTAAATTAAGTGATGCTGAACATGGAAAGGACATGGACCAATTATATCCTCATTTATTTATTCATGTATCTAGCTCATCTCATCACATTTGTCAAGAGAGATCACAATTTCAAATAGTTGTCCCCATGGTTACAGACCTGGCACTGCAGAATCTTTTTTTCTAGAATTATATTTTGAACTTTGCTGAAGACCGAGGAGGATGGAAACAGAAGATTTGCTCTGGCGACCCCGACGGGAGCAGCCAAAAGAAGAAGAAGATATTTTGAACTTTGAGTGGCTGGAGATCCCAGACTGGCTACCAGTCCTTGCTTGGATATTTATTTTTCAATTTTTATAACTGTCCATCTCAATCCAATTCACTTTGGGCAGCAGACAATATTACAATATGCTATAGTCCTTAGACTAGTGTTTGTTTTGGTTTCAGTCTTGCACAGTATCTTTTTCAGTCTTGCACAGTGTCTTAAACTTTCCAGCTTAAAAACTTGTCCCTGCATCCAACTCCTGCAGCTTAGTGCAACATTAACTTGGATTTCTGCCCTGGACTTTATTCTCTCTGCCATTTTCCCTTGACTTTCAAAATGTATCCTTGATCCATTTTAAACTGATTTTAGTTCACCCCATTGTGACCTGAGAATAATGCATTTCATTGGGTTTGTGCCTCCTGGTAATAGCTATGCCTTCCATATGTTCTGCAAAAAGTAAAGGTAAACACAAACCTGCATTCAAAAGGTTATACAGGTGCAGCATATATCAAAATGTTACAAATGTTCACAACATGCCAGGATGAGTATGGCCAATTACAAAATATCCATGAACAAAATATGAGGTCACAGCTACTCAAGTTTTTATTTTCTAAGAATGCTTCTTCAATCTCTCAGGTTGCCAGAGACATTGCTGGAAATTTAGATTAGGCTGAATGATGATTCTTTACTTTGTCACATGCTAGTTCCTTTTTTTAATTAAACATTTCTTTAAAACTTAAGTAGAGCAAGGAGCTAGATAGGCAACAAGAAATGTATTGTTACAGGTGTCCCATGTTGTGCATGTTTTCTTTACCTTTTTATATGGATCTCATCAAAAATCTAGGCATCGTTCTCATTCTTATTTTTACCAGGCATCAACATTTGGTCTCATTTCAATCAATATTTCTTAACAATTTGGATGCAAACTATACTCTATATGTCAGTTATTCATTAGTTAAATATTCAGCTGAAAGAATCACAATATATATGAGTCAGAAGAACATATTTAACTTTTAAAAAATGCAAAGAGCATTTCGTAAAAAAGTACCCTATGTATGTGGATTCATGCTGAGGTCAAACATATATATATGCCAATAAACTCTGTATAGATGTGATGAATAATGCTACTGGGCATATGAGAGCACAATCTAGCAATTCACATCTTTCTTTACTGACAATGGATTTTGGTTAATATTGTAATGTCTTATCTGTACTCACTGAATCTGAGTTTGCCGGCAGTATCAAACCCTTGCCTCCCAAAGTTCAACCCCACATAAACATTGTGAGAGGTAGTAACAGGACAGAGTAAGAGATTGCTAGGATAGGGCAAAGTATGGTATGGCCTTGTGCCATAGGCAGCCATGAAGGTCATCCTGGGTTGAAATGAAGAATATGTACAATTATATGCCCCATGCAATTATAATTACACAGAAGAACAAAAGGATGAATTCTTCAATGAACTTTCCGAGGAGAGAGGGAAAGTGGAAGCTAACAGTACACTGTACATAATGGAAGATTTCAATGGCAGAGTTGGTACCAACAGAAGAGAGTATGAAGAGTTTATTGGCCCGCATGCTTCTTCTAAGAGTAATGAAAGGAACAAGAATGGGCAAAGGATACTGAATTTATGCAGCTCACATCATTTTTTATCACCAATGTATTTTTGAACACCAAGACTCACAATGGTCTACATGGTATAAAAGTCAGATTGATTACATACTAACAAGAATAAAAAGAAGATTCAGAATACTTAATGCAAAAGCAATCCCCAAAGGGCTATGTGATATTGATCATAAAACTGCAAAGCTATCAACAAGAAATTACAAATCTAATATTAACAGGAAAAGACAATAAAAAACAGAATTAACTAAAATAGAAAAACCTAAACAAGCAAAATAGCAAAACTTAAGTAATAGCAGAATAGTTACAACAAAAGGTGGACACAGCTTTTAACCAATGGTCACCAGAGGTGGGAAACATGGAGGATGAATAGAAGAAATACAGAATTACCCTGCTTAGCATCACAGAAGAACTATGCAGAAAAAGAAAAATGGAATAAGACAAAATTGGATCAAACTCACTGCATAGTGGTATGGCAAGGTTAAAGTTGTAAAGTTGAAAAAAGAGTAATTCAAATGTTGGTTAAATCAAGGAAAGAAAAAGATTATATAAACTACAGACTACAACACAGAGATGCCAACAGAATAATCAAGATAGCAAAATAAGAATCCTGGGAGTGCTTCGGAAAATCATTAGCAGATAATGAGAGAACAGCCTGCAAAATATTTTTGAAGTAGTCAAAAGTACATGGAAAAGAGAACTATAATCCTACAGAAATAATTAATGACAAGAATGGAAATCCACTAATCATAAGTAATAGAAAGGTGGAGAGAGCATTTCAAAGAACTCGTCCACCCCCTACGAGAGTATTACAAAGAAACAATGCAAGACCAAAATAATAGCTCTAGAACCTGAAATGTTGATTGAAAAATAGCAAGAGTGTTAAAAAGTCACCAAAAATATAAAGCACCAGGAATAGATGGGCTACCAACAAAAATAATTCAAGCAGCAGGAGAAAGCAGGTTTAGATGGCTATATAGATATAGAATGGCTATATATCCATTAACACAGCATGGATACAAAAAACTGCACCTACTGATTGACAAAAAGCAATAATAGTACTACTGTGGAAAAACAAAGGGAACAAACAAGAATGCACAAAATATCAAGGCATCTCACTCAAGCCATGCAGGGAAAATGTATGCCAAGGTTAAGACCAGTTATAGAACCACAACTAGCAAAAGAACAGATGGGTTTTAGAAGAAATAGAAGTTGCTCAGATGTAATTTTTATGTTTAAGCAACTAATAGAAAATAATATGGAATACAATAAGAACCTCTTTATCACATTCATAGACCAAGAGAAAGCATTTGATAGAGTTGATAAGAAATTGCTACGGCAAACAATGACCCAAAATGGAGTAAGTGAACATCTTATTAGACTATGCAGAAGCTTTGGTGATTGCTATAGAAGTATAGTTAGAACAAATCAAGGAACATTGGAACCCTTTACAGTAAGATCTGGAGTAAAACAGGGATGCATACTTTCACCACTATTATTTATCATCTAAATGGTAAACATAAGCAAAGACGCCAAGCCCAAGAATGGAAATAATATCAACAAATTACTCTTCATGGACGATCAGGTATTGATAGAAAGTACAGTGAAGGAACTACAACAACATATTATGTCTATGAACCAAGAATGCAAGACAAATAATATGAGAATCAGTAAAGAAAAAACAGAAGTAATGGCATCATAAGAAAAAAGCATACCTTAAATATAACAAAAGAAGGAATAAGTATAAAACAAGTACCAGAGCTTAAATACCTAGGAACAACATTAATTGAAGAAGGAAAAATGGACAAACAGATTAACATATGATGCAGTAAGGCAAACCAAGTATTGGGACAGCTAGCCCCACTCCTACAACAAAGATAGTACCAATCAATACAAAGAAGCATCTCATACAAAGCATACTCATCCTCGCCCTATGTTACCAATGCCAAACAAGGACACTCACACCAAAACATAAAAGAAAGTTAGTCACCACAGAAATGAGATTTATTTATTTATTAAATTTATATGCCGCCGAAATCCAAAGACTCTTTGGAGATGTTTGAGTAAAGCTGCTGGAGTGACCAGAAGGGATAAAATCAGGAATGAGACCATAAGGGAAAGAATTGGAATAGAACCAATCTTAAACTACACACAAAGACAGCAAATAAAATGGTTTTCTCACCTGGAGAGAATGTCTTGGGATTCCATATCATAGAAGGCATATATAAAAGGAGGTGAAAGTCAAGGAGCACGAGGCAGATCCAGAAGAAGATGGAGAGTCAACATTAAAGATACATTACAACAGCATCAAATAACACTGGTTGACTGCACCAGAAGTACAAAAAACAGAACTTTCTATCTCCCTCAACATCCACAGTGGTAATAGAGGAAGCAAAGAGGAAGAAGATCTAACCCTTACATTCATTTATTATATGACCATTCATATGCCCGTTCCTAAAATACTGACTTATCCTCTAAAATGTGAGACCAATAATAATCATCTGCAAAAACTGGCTAATATCTGAGCTAAGCAATATCTCATTCCTTCCTTTTTATTCATCAGTGATTTCGGGATAATGTTACTCAGAGGACATTTTGAGTTAATCCAATGGTTGATCGAGGCAATCTAAAAAAACGTGATTCTATAGTCTATATGGCTTTCATAACATTCACTTCAGACATCGCATGAAAAGACTGAGTTCTGGGTTTAAAGGGAAGATGATTTCTCCACCTGAGCTGTGACCTCAACCATTTCTTCTACACTTCCTACGGTGGACTGTCATAACTGATAGCAAGAAAGGATCAAAGAAATCCAGAGAAGTTTGTTTCAAACACGAGCCTAAGAATCATTGCTTAAAAACTGTCTAAGGAGGTCACAGTGGAAAACAGCTGACATTTCCAAAAAATTAACTAAGCTTCTTCCAGGAAAAGCATAAAGAGCCATTTGAAGGGAAAGTATTTTTAAAGCTCACAAATGGATTACTTGTCCTATTTTGAATACTTAGGCTTCATATTCAAAACATAAATTTTGATATTAAAAAGCACTTCAGGTATTCAGAGATAGGTGAGTCATGATTTAGCTTTCATTTTACCTGGTGCACTAGATATGTAAAATTATGAACTACCGAACGCAAGAACATGACTCACCCAATTTAAGCAGCCAAATAACAACTGCAGCAAAAAAAGACTTCTGTATCTCAGGCCTGGGACTTAGAGAAAAATTAATTATTACCACCCTCACAAGCTCCTTATTAAAGGAAAGCTATTTTTATCACAACGTGGGTGAAGTCAGAAAACATAAGGAAGAGAGTGGGAAGAGTAACAGTGAGTGATTGCAAAAAGAGACAAGGAGAAAACCAAAGACTCCAATATTTCATCCCCTATTCCCTGTATTGAAGGTTTTATTTCTCTCTAAATCCAGTACAAGCAGATTGAATACAAAGTCAAAGTCAAGAAGTAAATGAGCCAGTTTCATTCTGGAGTAAACTTATTGACTTAATTGGGACTTCTTGGTAGATTCCTCGACGGTGCAGATTTCAGGCATTAGTGGTTGGAAAGAGGGAGCAAAAAGGTTCAACAAAGCATGTTTAAGAAAATCTAACTTATGACTGAAGAAATGAGATAGCCTTTGCTTAACATAATTATTAAGATATTCAGAAACCAAAATTCCAGAGTTGGAGTTGTTTTGATTCAAAGTAAAAAAATTGTATGCATTCAGCTAGCTCATACAAATATCCTCACACAAAAGCTCAGTTTAAGATGCAAAGCAAAACCATATAGAAAAAAATGATAAAACCAAGGATCTTTCTCAATCTCAAGACCATTCCTCAATCCATACCCTCTCTGCACACTGTGACTGGATTCCAAAAATGGCTTGATGTTTAAGAATCAATCTGAGAAGAAAGCAGACCCTATCAATCATTGGATCCAATAACCCATTTTCTTCTTTCCCAGTCAAAGTGTTTTCCTACAGTTCTGTACCACCTGGAGTTTCTTTGCCACCTTTTGCAAGGCCCTTGAGCTCTGGAGAAATAGATTCCAAGAAATATTATGGAATGAGTCCTGATTCATCTGCTGTAGCATAGGAAAATTCAAAATGGTTCTGACAATAAATCCAAAATAATGTATTCTTCTGACCCTCAGTGATTTGAGGAAAGCATTCCTCTTTTTGTGAATGGGACGAGGAAAAGCCAAATTAAAAGGATGTAACCTTCATTGAACTGGCTCCCCACCTCTGTTCTTGTAATCAGAAGAGGCATTCGGTGAACTTGTCCTGCGAGGAAAAATAATGCTCAGCAGAAAATTTTTGCCATTTCCTCCAAGAAAGAGGTGTGGATGGAGATGCTCTGTTTCTTTGTAAATAGTAAGATATAACCATAAATAGCATAAAAACCTTGGAAAAGATTTTCAAATGCCATGGGCTATACCTATGAAAATCAGAATTATGCAAGCTGTGATATTCCCTGTAACCCTCTATAGAAGCAAAAGTTGGACTTCGAAGAAGCAGGATAGAAACAATATTGATGCTTTTGAACTTTGAACTTTTTGTGAACAGTGTGGACAGTCACAAAAACAATAAATGGATCACCAAATGAATCAAATGTATCAAATTTGAGGCATAAGTGATGAGACTCAAATTATCCTAGTTCTGACACATTATTTGAAGGCTAGCTCTGAGAAGGCTGTAATGGTGGGAAAAGTAGAAGTAAAGAGAAGAGGACAACCAGCAACAAGGTGGCTGGACTTGCTTATAGTAGTGATGGGGGCATTGTTGAAAGAGCTGAATGACTAGGTTAAGGAAAGAGCATCCTGGAGAATATCTATGTGGTTACTAAGAGTCAACAACATCTTGATGGCACATAATCAGTCAATCAGCAGCATTTATAGTAAACTTACAGAAAACTTCCCATGGCTTTCTAGGCAGAAACATTTATGGAATACAATTGAATGTAAGTGAGCATTTCAGTGCCCATTCTTTCTTCAGAATAATAGAGATATGTACAGATTTACTGCAAATTAAATAATGTTATCCAATGTTATCCCAACCTCTCTATTATAATCAGTGGTGTAATTCTGTAACTATGCTTAATCATAATGAAGTCCTGATTCCAAACATGAGTCATTACCTTAATCTGAATTTGCATGTTGCTCATTTTAATCAGTCAATTACATTCTTAATACCTTGCTTATAATAGATACAGCTTTTTAATTTTTTCAAAGAGTTATTTCTTGTGTGATTTCATTTAATTTAAAGGCTTTTAGGCTCCTTAAAAATATTGCATTTGCAGGGTACGGTAAAGTACTCTGGGATATATTACTGATACCATTTTCCACTTAAAGTAAAAACTGACATTTTCTGCTACTGAAATACTTAAAGCAGCTTCTTTTTCTTTCTGACATTAATGTATAACTTCCACATATGTTTGCATTCATGAACATATACATACAAAAATTCTGCCCACAATGATTATCAAATTAAATATGATAGATTATTATTATTAATTGATGTGTGTGTTTGATCACACCACTAATCAACCAGATCACCTGCTTGCTAAAAAGATTACACTTTCCTACTGTCTTCCAATATCTGTTGATATAAACCAGTTTGGTCCAGTGGCTAAGGCCAGCGAAGTGACCTTGGGCGAGTCTCAGCCCAAACCACCTCACAAGGTTCTTGTTGTGGAGAAAATAGGAGGAGGAAGAAGTAATGTGTGTGTTCGCCACATTGAGTTATTTATAAAAATAATAAAGGTGGGATATAAATAAATAAGATATCTGCTCTTTAGCCATAGTTATGTATTTGGATATTCTGCTTGAGGTCCTCACAACTGCAATCAGGACTACCAAAACTACAGTCACTAAGCAGTGCAGTCATACAATGTTTTGCCTAACAACCACAACGCTTAATAATGAAAATTCTGTCACAGTTAGGGTTGTTAATTAAGGACTACCTATGCAAACTGATAATTGATTGAATTTTGGTTTATGTAGCCCAGTTGCTTTTTCTTTTTTTCTGAATTTGTACAAAACATATACTATTAGAATATAACCATATCTGTATCTCATGCCTTTTATTTATAATTATCTCTTTTTCTACACCACACTCTTCAAACAATTAATATGCCCTTTAATAATTCCACTCATCTATTCCCTTTTCCCTTATGTAGTTTATTCCCAATAATCTCAAAATTCTCCCTATATTATCTATAACGATAATAATCCTTATAGCATTGCTATGTCCTTTTCAACATGGTGGTTCTTTCCATGGATAGAAAAATCTGAAAAAAATTCTGATTGTGCTATTTCTTTTTCTTCTTGCAAGGAAAGGAAAGGAGGAGAAATATCTTGCTGCAGAAAATGGAAGTCTATTTTGCTTCACTAAAGTATGCCTGCAAAATTTTCAATTTCTTAGGATGCTTTCACAGATGATACAACATCAGAACCTTATTGTTGTATTCCCTCAACACTGGGCAGATGAGCTGATTTTTTTTTCTGACTCAACTCAACTGAGCCATAAAATTGATAAATTGCAAATTAACAGCAAAGGTCCATAGGGCTGACATCCTGAAAGATTTCTTTTCAAACCAGCCGCTCAAGATATGTATGCAAAAAGGCCAAATGCATACAATATGCCCTAAAAATCCTGGAAGTTTGGAGAGGAAGACTAGCAAAAATATAAGAAGAGGTACCAAGCCTTTTTTTTTTCTCCTTCATCTTTTTAGGAAACAAAGGACAGTTTGTTGTGAACCAGCAGACTCTACTTGGACTGGGTTATTACCACAGTCCAGCTGGATAACATTTGTCATCCATAATACATTGGCGGAGAGTTATTTTCATGTATAGGAAAACACAGTTGTTACTAATACATCGATGGAAGGTAATTTATTGCTTCTCTCATTCTTGTCCATGTATATTCTCAGTAATCAGGTCATGATCGATAGCAAATGCAATTTTTTTCCTCAAAAGGCAACTGGACTTTTATTATTTGATGTAATCGGAAAACATTTTGCCTCCTATCCAGGAGACTTTCTCAACTCCATGTGGAAAATAAAGGAGATGGCAAGAATATATACATTTCTCAAACTTGGCAGGATACGGGACACACACCAGAAAAAAGTTCTCACATAGCAGGCTAACAGAGTAATAATGCTACGCAACAAATTTTAGAGACTAGTTTTGCTCTTCAAAGTCAGCACAATATGGGGAAAATTTGATATCAATTGTCTCCTGTTTACAATGCAGTTTTGTCTGTCTTCACAAACATCTTCCAGCCTTTTCTGATGTATATTGTGCTGACTTTGAAGAGCAAAACTAATTTCTAAATTTTA
>JANHZU010001054.1:102009-113353 GCA_032468055.1 Acrochordus granulatus
ATTTCTGCACGTATGTAATTCTGGACAGACTTTTGCATCAGAAAAAGAATGACGAGAAATTGTGTTAAACAGATACAGTAGAAAGGTAGGTAGGTAGATAGATGGATAGATAGATTCATATAGGCTTTCTTATATGTGGCTTACTCCCTCTGGTGGTACAGAAGATTCAGATCTGAAAAATGTTGGGCTGAGTTGCAAGTAACTTAGAAGAGATGTAAGTCTGAGTGCTAATATAAAAATGAAGCCTAACACATACTTAACAGTGCTATTGTTTGCTAAAATTGTAAGATTGCATAGGTTCTGAGACACATAGCCTCAGTAATCTTTCTTAAAAGTTCTAAAGTTATCCAAAACTTTTATAAAATGTTTGGAAATTACCAAAAGTTTTCATCATTTGTCTACAATTTCAGATTGCACTTTTTAATATCCTACAAGGGTCATAAATAAATTCCAACACAATACAATAACAGCATCTTCAAACAGTGACAATAGAATATTTTATTTAAATAGTATATAGTAATTATTATCAACCTAGTCAACAATAGCAATATCATTGACGCATTGCATTAATGTTTATGTACTATTTTTATTTATTGGTGAAGGCTATATGGGGAGGTTCTAATAATTAGAATTTAATTAAAGCAGAAAACAAGATCTGTTTATTTAAACCATGGAGTCTACAGCTTTTGAATTCCAACTTCCATCACCAATTTCAGCATAAACAGTAGGAAGAGATGATGTAACGAATCACTAGATGGCTATCCAAAAGAGCCAGTTTGTTCTGGTTGTTAAGGCACTGGATTAGAAGCCAAAAAGACTATGAGTTCTGGTCCTACCGTAGGCATAGAAGCCCAGGGGATAATTCTGGGTCAGCTGTTGTCTGAAGATTATCCGCATGTTATATAACATTTCTGCAGATCTCCACATTGAAAAGGTCATATATAAGAAATTAGTCTTGTAATTCTCTTTTATTCTGTTTGACCTTATGGAATATTCCAGAGGGAAACCTTTACAATTTTTCAGTAGTTTAAGAAAACTGCAACAATAATCTCTTTTCCTAAAATGTGAA
Organism: Acrochordus granulatus; assembly: GCA_032468055.1. Classification (NCBI taxonomy): domain Eukaryota; kingdom Metazoa; phylum Chordata; class Lepidosauria; order Squamata; family Acrochordidae; genus Acrochordus; species Acrochordus granulatus. The sequence continues at coordinate 103,079 of JANHZU010001054.1, forward strand.
ATTGTAGAGAGAGGTTTTTTTTACTATTGGCTTTTTACAACTAAATATATCTTCCAGCATACCTAATAGTAAAGGATAATAAGCTAGGAAATATTTTTTAGTCTTTGCAGGATAATGTGTTGATAAAGAAACACAGCCCTGCTCACTTTTACAATGATTTCTGTTTGCCAGCAGTTACTTGATAACATCACTTTAAAAGCTTACTTCCCAGAATTTTATTATATATCATTTTAATTCCAAAGGATGTGTTTTATTTTGTGGCCTAAAAGAATACATAGCATCACTTTTATTCTAAGGACAGTATTCCAAAAGTGGCAAATAAAATAAGGCTAGGACAAAAATTCAATTTAAGTAAATTAAAATTATATTAAAAGCAATTAATATGATTGTTTCCTTTATATTTAATAATTTCCTCTTACTACCACATTAAAAATTACAGCATGGGATCATTTTTTGGAATTCCTCTGTTATGAAAAGGGGTATTTTGTGGAATTTGCCCTGAAATGGATTTTCTAACTATGTCATGCATAATTCTGGATTTTTTCTGAAACTTATTGATCAGTGAGATCAGATAAACTTTTCAGTTCCTCAGAAGTACACAGATATCTAGTCCAAGATTCATCAACTTGGTTCCTATATAATGATGAGCCTTAATATAGAAATCCACATTTACAGCTAACAAAATATATGACTTTTAATTAGGATTGGCTTTAGACTAAGGCCAAGTAGGCACTTACATAGAGTACCGTTGCTACCCCTTCTGTGAATCATTTGAAAGGAAATTTTTTTTGCATCTGAGGGAGGTGGCACCATCGGTTAGAGTGGTCTAATGGTGTCATGTAACATTGAGCCAGCGCTGTCTTGAATATGTTTTAGAATCTTCTGTAGAGGGCAAAATTCATGGACTTCTGAGGGGAACTCAAAAGGTGCAAAGCATTTGTGAAGCCACAGTACAGTACTTGAAAACATTTACCATGGAATTGCTATACCTATTTTACTCCTGGTTACTAGAAGGCCTGCATAACCTTGTCATCCCTTTTTGATCTTTTCCATTTTCCCAGTAAAACTTTGGTCATTTTTCTTCTGGTATAAAGTGTCAGGAGCGTCACTCAGTTCTACAAGTGGTTTGCCTTAGTAGTATTCAATATTTTTCCAAGAAGCATGGTTTGGTAGGAAAGATGTTCAAGAGAGAGAGCTCATCAAGCTCTTCAGTGCACATTCATAGGAATCTTTGCCATTTTATGAATACTTTTCCCCCCAATTAAGAGTTTATTGCATTATAAAATGTGAATAATTCTGATGATAGCTAAGTACAGAGTATTTATACAATAGAAACTAGAAATTGTTAACACAATGATGATTTAGATACAGTAAACCTTTAGATATGAGAGAAATGTTTATATCAAAGTAAAATATTTCTAAAATGTTAATTAAACACAAGTTTATTTAAATTGTACAATTAATGCTAAGGATGACATAACAGTTGCAAAATGCACTGAATTATTCTATACTATGAGAAAGATTTTGAATTTGGAGCTTTAATGCTAAGGTCTCCACTATATTGTTATTTATAAATGTTTAAAATAGAGGAAAAGAAAAAAATGTCATTCAAGATTTTCTAAATTAAATTCTTCAATCTGCAGTAACATTTCCTTGGATGTTTAAAAAAATCCAAGTATTGTATACTGCACCTTTTCCTTCATTAACTGTTTTAAATAATCAGTATGAAGCAATAAATAATGTTTTTACTAAGTATTTTGGTATAATGAACAATCATGCTTACATGAATGAGCACCTAATACTAAAACAAATTACTTTGGTATTTAAGAATCTTCCAGTTTCTTTTTTCCCAAATGACTCCTTAGATTAAATAGATGGATTCTGTGGATTTCCTTTCCAGTCCACAGAAGCCACATTACCCCCTCAGGCTTGATACAAATAACAAGTATAATAACCTTACATATATGGAAACTCAATTGCAGTTCTGCTTCTAAGTTACAATAGTGATTTTTTATATATTTTGTAACTTCAGGACACTGCCACAAGATGGCAGTAAAATACATATTTTAGTGAAAGAATAAACTTGTAAAGAAAAGCATTTTGTCTTAATGATTTTGAAGTATCCTTTACTCATCTCAACTCAGAAGGCCTTATACAGGTTCAACAGCCTAAGAGATTCCTTTCCCTTTTCCATCTGCAATGTTAATTTTAATTAAAAGGCAAACCTTCAAACAGAAATAGAGGGAAAAAATGTTTTCACTTGAAAATAGGACCAAATGGATTATGCAGCAAATACATTTTCATTATTTTTTGGAGCTCATGTGGCATGTGTTTTGTTTTGCCAGGTGAGTTCATTTTCCATTTTAACTCTCTCTGAAAAGAAAAGAGAACACTGATGGTTATTATCAGTATTCACTTTTTATAAATCAGTACTTTTATGTCTAGCAATATACTACACTGGTGTTCAGAGTCTTAACAATGAACAACAGCAGCAACAGTTTGAAATGCAGATGAGAGTTGTAGACAGCAGCCTTTCTGTTCCTGTTTTGATAATAAGCATTTCATTTGTTTCCATTTGAAACAGTTTTGCATTTGCAAATACCTTGAAGTATTTTGCAACAATCTGGAAGTTCAGTGAGTTGCAGTGCTTTAGTATTTTACATCTGTTAATATGTTTATATTTCACCAAGGCTACTGAAGTCGCTCAGCTTCTTTTGTGGTTCACCTAATTGCATAAGGCAAAACTGTGTTGAAACAAATCTTTCCCTGAAAAAATAAGAAAGAAAAATCCCAATTTCTGCTTTCTTTAATCGTATTTTTTATGAGTTCTCATAATCAGTAACTGTTTGCAAGCTTCTTCAGCACTTACAGTGTTGACATAGTTTTCAATAGAGACATAAAGTAGTCTTTGACTTATGACGGCAACTGGGACAGGAATTGGGACCATCTTATTTATGAATTTTATGATGATTTTGTGATGACTTTACTATAAGCCACCCTGAATTGCCAGCAGCGAGATGGGTGGGCTATAAATTTGATAATTTCCATCTTTAAGCAATTCACTTGTAAAGTAAGATCCCATCACTTAGCAATGGCAATCCCTGATGCCTGGTTGCCACTGTTAATCAAATCTGATGAATATTACAGTAGGCAACTTTTTGCCAGCTTCCCACAACCAAGTCAGTGGAAAGCTGCCAGGAAATTACAAGTCCCAGGCAGCTCACAAGCAGGCCGGCAGACTGGTAAGTGGTTGCTGCCAAGTATGGGAGTCTGTGAGGGTGTAAGGGAGCCACAATGAGCCTTGGAGAAGGCTTGCAGAGGATGCATGGGGGTGCATGAAGCTGTGAGGGAGACAGAGCAAGACTCAGGCAGAGTGTGCAGTGGTGCATGAGCAGCTGACATGGCACAAGAACAGAAAGGCTGAAGGAGACTTACCCCAGTAACTTGTGACCTTTCTTGCTGGCCATCTCATTGACTTCTAGGGAAGTCAACAGGGAAAATGGTGATCATGTGATCATAGGGCACTGTAACAGGTTGTGTGAGTCAGTTGCCAATTTACAATCACATGACCACAGGGATCATGGGACATATAGAACTCAAAGGCTCAGTCATAACCACCATTTGTTTAGTGGCCTCATAACTTTAAATGGTTGCTGATCAAATGGTCATAAGTCAAGGACTACCTATTCTGATTTTAATGCTCCCTTATGGTTATTTTAAAAAGCAAGATAGGAAACAGATTTTACTGGTACAGAATTGGTCTTGCTGGCACAAAGTTATTTGTAATGCACTTAGAAAGTAATTACCCCTTTAAAGAAATGAATTTAACTCCAATCTTAAGATCCAGTGATATTACCAGAGCCATTCCATAGCAGCATGACATGGTCTCAAAAAAGAGCAGTTCATGAATGCATTGCCAGTTCTGTAGAGGTGACAGTTGGCATAGGCATCTATGACAAGCCACACTAATGTTAAAACTTTTGACATGTACATCATGATATCATTCATTTCCATTCTAACACCTGACCCAAGTGTATAACTTTACATTATTTATATCATGATGCACGTGTGTTGGCATTTGCCCTGCATTATTATTAGAGAAATTAAAATTGATGATTCCAGTGGGAAAGATGTTGAATTATCAAAGAAAAATTTTGGAGTTTAAATTTATACTACTTTTTAATTTGTTACACAGAATGACTTTTTCACATGCACATTATTTCATAAATGCAAAATCATTAATCCAACAATTTTACTGTATAGAGAGGGAACTAAATATCTTCTAGATTGTCAGGAAATCATCAGCTGAATCATTTAATCTTGCCCAGCCTTATAAATTCAGATGATTTAAAGTCTTTAATCAGATGTACAGTTAATTCATAATTGAAACAATCATAATTTATTACAAGATAATACCATGACACATTGATTGACTTTATCTCCTCTTCCCTTTCTCCTCATGAGAGAAGATAATTTTAAATATTAATTGGCAGTTTGGGGCTAATTCAGATCACATTTGATCTGAATATAAAATATTTTGTGCCAACATTATAGACCACCCAAGTGTGATCTGAATTAGTATCATAAGATAGTTTTATAGAAATTTCAGATTCCTCCACTCGTGTATAAAGGAGGTATCTAATAATTAGATACACAGAAGAATGTTGTTATGTCTTGCTGTAGCCAAAATATCTGAAAGGGAGAAATTAAGTATTAAAAGTTAATCCTTGGAAAAAATAGACTACTTCCCAATATCTCATCTTAAAAGTTGATAGTTAACAAGCTCTTTATGGACATAAAGAAGAAAAGTAAAACTCTGAGGCTGTTTCTGTGTAATATCCCCCCTGTTTTAAAAATGACTCTTGTCAGTGCAATAATTTAAATTACAGAATTGTATAAAATAGTGTTTAAAAATAATAAGCTGTAGTATTTTACAGTTTATATGTGAGCAATTTTAGTATTTCTACTTAAATATTTTTTCAAATTTCTGATTAGTCAAATGGGGAATATATTAGATTGCAATTCTATGCCCATTTAATAATCTCATTGGACTCAGAGAAATTTGTTTCAAAGTAGACGTGAAGAAGGTGCCTTCTTCATATATTTATATGGAAACAGATATCACTAACTTCAGTAACTTTTATTTCTGAACTAATATGAATTAAGCTGAAACTTCAAAAGAAACTGACATGATAGGGATTCTTATTCATAATTCTGGATTCTTATTATTGCAGTAAGGAAGTAAATACCTATTATGCTAGTAAATTGTCAATTATCTGGAACTAAATATGAAAATATGTGTTGAAGCTATTTTGAAATCTAGGCATGCCAACCTGGAGCTTTAACTATTGAAAGCTATTCCTACAGTATACACAGATTAGTTAGCATAAACCAAGGACACCTTAAATAGTATGAATGAACCAAACCAGGATTTTAATTGGCTGTAGAATGGAGAAATAGTAGAAGTGTATATGGTCAGTGACATTTGAAAGTATTATGGGAACAACTATCAGATATGCCAAGAAAAAATTGCACAGCCAAAACAGTTTCTGGTTTTGTTGCCTAAGATTGAAGTCTTCAACCAAAATCTTAACCTCAAGAGACATACTTACAGAATTTTTAAAGTCATCAAATCATAACTATAAATATTTCAGTTATTGGTGTATGTCACAGTTTTGCTTATATTCTGGAAGAATTCTTTCTCTGAACTATTTTTTCTCTGACAAACTGTTCAACCATTTAATGTCTTCCATGCACATGATTAAGAAGTAGATCAGTTCAGGCTGATTTTGTACCATTAATATTTTTCTAGACTCTGTAGTTCACTTAGCAACCATTGAAGAAGTGCCATGCAAATCTAGGATGATATATATGGGGGCAGGGCAGGAAGGGTATGTAGGATGTCCGAGTGGTGCCTTATGGATAGGGGAAGGAACATAGGGTGCAAGTGGAGTAAGCAAGAGAAGCCATATGGATCATAGAAGGCATGCAGGGGATGGTATGGGTCAGGAAGGCTGCACGGACAGGGAAGGCAAGTGGAGGGGTGGCATGGGTCAAGGAAGGCACACATAAGGTGATACAAATTGGGAGAGAGTGCACTGGGGAGTTGAATGGCCTGGGAAGTATGCACATCCTTCTTCCCTGTTCCTCCCTTTCCCTTCTCTTCCCTTTCCAACAGCCATCTGCTAGGTGGGGGAAGGAAGCAAAGGATTGTGAGACTGGCTTGGAAACTGCCACAAAACATGGAAAATGAAGATCACATGATCACAGCAGCAGTGCAGCAGCAGCCAGCAACATTGAAGCAGCCACAGTTTCCCCAAATTTCATCCCTTCAGGAGTCATGAGTCATGGATTTTGGACATATTTCATAAATTAGCCAATCTGAGGTACCATGGTTCAGAAATTGTTGCCCACTGTTTCTCCTAGTTAAAGATAATGACAAGAGTTTCAGTAGTATATAGGTAAGTTCAGGCAAGGGAAGGAAGTAAATGCCAAAGAAGGGATTCAAAGCTGTGAAAATTTTTGGTGTTTTTTCTTTTTGTTGCTGTTCTGGGTTTGTTTGTTTGTTTGTTTTGCAAAATACAGTGATAGTTTTGTGAAATTCCCATGATAAAAATGTTTTTGAAATATATTTAATGCATCAAAATATTTGCAGAATATTCTGTTCCCCATCTTTACCTCTCCCTTCTATGATTTTGTCTTTCTGAAGCCATCCCTATTTCTTTGATTTGGGTTATGTCCCACTCAGTATAAAATGTTTCTCTTGGCTGCCAAATATCAGCTTTTTGTTGATGCTTGTTGTTTTAGTACTAGAAGTTATAAATAGCAGAGATGTGTTGAAAAAGTGAAATAGAAGGATGCATTCATAGAAATACTTGGTTTCTGGCCGAGAATGAAAATGGTATAAATATCTACCCACCAGACAGATGCCTGAGCAGAGGAAATTTTCTAACATCTCAGAGCCCATCAGCCTTTAATGCTTACTCACTTTGCTGTGATTGTGAGAGTGCTCAATTTGAAGCTTCTGCCAGATGGTCCCCATTTCCTATTGCAGAACTGTTGGCAGCAGCCACGGCTCTTGCAGCCAGCGCTGCTAAGAACTCTGGCATTGCATTTTGCATTTGTGCTTCTTCCTTCTGTTGCAACACTCAGACTCTTGGCATGGCCAGTGCCTTCAGACATGAGGTAACTTTTTCCAAAGAGTTGAATGATATGGAAAAGTCATGCTGAATGGTAAATAGGAATCTTCTGTGGGCTTCATTGGAATCAGATTTATAATGTTTCTTTCCAAAGTACTTAAAACTATTTTATAAAAATATCAGACTGAAAAGGGCGTAGAAATTTGAAAGCTGAATAGAAGTGCTGTTTGAGACAATTATTGCCTCATTATTGAGGCTTAGTCTAAGGATAGTGTCATCATTTAACTCATTTTCTGATTTGGTTGTGGGAAGTTTGTACAAATAGTTTTCTCTAAAAATAAATCTTCTGTATACATTCCTTTGTAAGCATAAATCTTTTTTACACACATTTTTTTTCTATCAAAATTTATGTGCAAGCTGGCTGCAGAATTCTGGGAATTAAAGTCCACATGCGCTAAAGTTGCCAAGATTGAGAATGAATGAATGAATGAATGGTTAAATATTCCTTTTGAGTCTGTTTTTGGTTCTGGGCAACAGCCTGGTCAAGTCCCTGCTGTTTTCTTAGCAAGATTTCAGAATTTGTTTGCCATTGCTTCCTTTCTCAGACCGAGGAGTGTGACTGTCCAAGATCACCCAGCTGGCTTTGTGCCTAAATGGTTTCCTAGTTTCTAGTCTGGTGCCCTTTACTCCACCAAAGTGGCTGTCAAATTTGAGAAACACTGGGCTAAATCGATCAATCTGGCAAAAATACTTTGAAAAATGCAAGTGGTACCTGAACATCGAGACAATCAATGCCAGACTGATCCAGGAATAAAGTGGTTCATAATACAGAGGAATTTTAAAAATGTCATATGGACACTTACAATTCAGGGGGAAAAAATTTCCATTTTTATGGCTCAAAGAGATTTAATTGGAATAAAATGATTCCAAGCCCTTAGGAATGTGAAGGTTATAACCAGTGCTGTGATTCCCACCCAAAATAAAACTTACTAGTGATGTAAGAATGTTATTTGTTTTTAAATAACTTTTAAATAACTTTAACTCTTTTAAAGCCAGTCAAAACACTAGCAAATTTTGGACTAGTTGCACTTTCTAAAAAAAATGACCCTATGTAGTATGTGACTATAAGCTAAGCCAGAAGTTGGCATTGCTATTATTTATCAATTTATAATAATTTTTATCTTTTCATTAAAAGGAATATTAAAGTAATCAGAAATTTATTTTATAGGACAATATTTATGTCCATCTTTTTCTAGACTGCAAAGAACACCTAATAAGCCCCCAATATTTAATTCATCCAAGCATTTTATCAGGCCAGGCCTATTTGGTTTTTGGAATAGTTCTTCATAGAATTGTGCCCTTATTTGAATTTCAATCTATAAAAAATTTCAAATTAAAGGAAAATAAAAAATACAATCTAAGCAAAAACATGTTACTTTATTTGCTTGTTTAAATTTATACACTGCCCATCTCATGGCAAGCAACTTCTTTCTTGCAGAAATCCCCAAAAATGAGAGATTTGAAATAATTTTTTTAAGCATACTTCAATATATTTGATTATTTTCATCAAGATATAGGTTTCCAAAATAAATAGTAGACAGATTATTTTGGACAATAATTTCATTTCCAGATAAAACTATAACATCATTTCTGTTGGAGAAACAATGTTATCAGAGGACTGTATTTGGATTTTGAAAAAGTATGCTTCAGTTTACCATTTTGCAGTATGTTAGTTACCATTTTGCAGTATATTAGGATTATAGGGTTAGAATTTATTCAATAAAAAAGATTCCATCATACAGGAAACTGGTATATTAATAAGACAGCTAATGTGAAAGAGAGACAGCAGTGATTGCATATTCATAAACATTTCATTGAAAGCCTAACTTGGAATTTGAAGATTGCCCAGTCCAGCAACAATTTATCACTTCACTTGTAAATTACAAAGAAAACCAGATAATCTTAAATGTCATAAAACAGAACTACAAGCCTAATCTGCCACCTCTTCCAAATCTTTCCCACTTGTGAAGTAAATTACTCCTTTCTATTTTTCTGACTGAACATTTTCTAGATTTCTGTCCCATGGTGACCATTTCTTTATATTCAGGAATGACAAACTTTTTTAATGCTGAAGGCTGTGCTTAGAGTTGAATAATGTATTGCAAATTCTACCATAGTAGATGAGCAAGACAAACTCAAACATTTCAACATTTCATTTAAATGTAATTCAATGTAACAGAATGGAATATAAGAAAACTCTTTAATTTTCCTTTTATATTTTATGAAAAAAATAAATTTGTACACAATTTGGGGAAAGGAGCCAAAGTTTTAAAGGCCAGATGCAGCCTAGGATCTTGGATTATGCCCTTTTTCCAGACCCGATAGGGCTAAATTAGTCCCATTTTAGGAACTGAATGCCTTTACATCTGGAGCATTCAAACTTAATTCTCCTCACCTCTGTCCTACCAACATAATATTCTCTTGATCTGCCTTATTGTTACCTACAAATATTACAGTTTCAAGTGTCTCTTTATTCCTTCTCATATAATAATTGAGGATTACAAAGCTTAAATCTTTATTTGGGTTTTGATCGGAAGAGAATAGTGCACATTCCACATGGAAAAGTCATGTCTAGAATTTCTTAAATGATTAAGGGAAGCTGACTACCTTTAGTGAGAGGGATGAATACATATAGAAGTATTAACTGATTTGGTTGGGAAACTGCAATCAGAAGTAAATATCTTTAGTGGCCATTGGAAATTCTGCCTAATTATAATACTTCAGATACTTGATCAATCAATAGGAATTGCTCTATTCATCATTCCACTTCGTGTGGACTTTTGCTTGCTAGATACTGAAACATTGCTTTCTTTTATAATGTTGTTTAATAAATTTGTTTATTCATTTCCAATTAAATAATTTGTGTTTGTTTCAGCAACTAATTTTGTGAAACAGAGGGCTTTATATCTCAATGTTCTGTGTCCCTCCTGGAGTATGTAATGTTCTTCTGATGATCTGGTGACTTCCATTTGTAGGAAATATAATCTTTGCCTTTTAATATAATCACTTCATTGCCTAGCCAGCAATGGAACCAGTAGAAACTACTATTTATGCTCCCCTGAAATGCACATTTCTT